>MJUU01011336.1:17178-34578 GCA_002080025.1 Modiolus philippinarum
ACCGACAGAATTCAGTTTTAGTCTGGGGATCCAAAGTTCAAAGTGTGTAATTACAACTCTACCGTCATCAGCACCAGCGGCCTTGAACAGCAAGTAATTGTCGTTGTTTATTTCTACGGTTATTCCCATCTGTGCTCGGGGTAAGAAATTTTGTTCTAGTGATTGGAAGAATGAAAATCTGTTCAGTGGTATTTCTGCTGTTACCTCTGCAAGTGCATTTGTGAGCCGGGTTCTCGCCTTAAACCCTGAATTGTCATCAGTAGTTGCAACATTATCCGGGTAAATAAAGCTATTTTTGCCTAGACTACTCACATATCCGTCTGAAAGTGTGAGTAGTGATTCGACGTGATTTGCAAGTGATAGGTTGTTGCAGTCGTACACTATTTTTCCATTTTGTCTGACTGTCATTTGACTGAGAAAATTGGTTACATCTGAAATAACAAATACTGTGTCATTATCTGGTGCTGTTCCGTCAGCTACTTTATCTACTTTGAACTTGATAAAAAAATGCCCATTGTACCAGTCATAAAACGAAGCCCTATCGTTTATGCTAAATTTGTAATCCGTTTTGACATGTGCTTGTCCATTAGGGGGAGTTCTTATGGGAGTGTCTAGTAAAAAGTTACAATACTCAAACGATCGCAGAATTGTGTTCCTCTAAGCATTTTTTCTTACTAGATTATTATTTTCTTTCTTATATAAAAATATGGCAGAGTTTAGAAGTCGTGCTTTGGACAGCTTGAAGCAAGATTTGTGTTCGGAATTCCGGACATGTGAAAAGAAACTAGAAAAAAAAAAACAAACGAACAGCCAACATTGTGTCATCTGCGCTTACCTTTTGTACTAGTTTAAATGTTATTACAACTGGCTCTGCAGTCGGTATATCGGCATAATAGCTGGTGCTCTGTTGAGTTCGTTGGCTGTGATAAATTCTATTACTATTCTTATTTTAAATGCGTTTTCCAACAGAAAGAAAAAACTACAAAAACAATTGGAGAAAAGACTTGCTTTGGCAAGAGAGTTTAAGTTTAAGGTTGCAAACGAAATAAGTCAGGCTTTAAAAGATGAGAACATTTCTGGAGAAGAATTTGAAGGTATTTTAAATATTATGAGTACTTTTTACAAGGAAAAACAAAAAATAGGTGAGATTAGAACTCCACCGGAAAAAATGAAGAAAGTTCAAAATTTGTTACTTAAAAGTTTGGTCGAATTTTTGTTTTTCTTGTAGTGCTTTCTGCTGCTGTTAATGAGGTCAATAAAAACCATGGTGTTGTTTTAGGTATATTTGATGGGAGTGCTTAAAACAGAGTCTTAAGTGTTGGAGAAAAAAAATGTGAGCAAAACCTACACATTTTTTTGTTATATACTTCTGGAGTGCTTAAAGCAGAGTTTTGAGTGTTGGAGAAAAAAACGTGAGCAAAACCTACACGTTTTTTTGTTATATACTTCTGGAGTGCTTAAAGCAGAGTCTTAAGTGTTGGAGAAAAAAAACTTGAGCAAAACCTACACGTTTTTTTGTTATATACTTCTGGTGTGCTTAAAGCAGAGTCTTAAGTGTTGGAGAAAAAAAAAGTGAGCAAAACGTACACGTTTTTTTTTTGGAAAACCTACACATTTATTTGTTATATACTACTGATAACTCATTATAATCCATCCACGAGACCGTAGGAAAGCAGCACAGTCCAAGAGCCCATCCTACCATATTGAAATCTGCAATAAAAAGTAAGGGATACCGTGCTTTTTTTGTTCATTTATAGCCATTTAAGCTCACCTAACCCAAAGGTGTTGCCATCACTTGGCGTTCGTCGTCCGTCCATCCGTTTTAAATTTTTCACATTTCATCTTCACCTCTGAAGCAAATTCAACCAAAATTGACAGGAAAGATTTATGGAAGCTTTATTTACAAAGATTGTTCATTTCGTTCCGATCCAGAAGGGGAGGGGGTTGCCTGGGCGATTCCGTAAATAAATAATTTAATCTTAGTGTCAGTGAACATAAATATTCTAATCCTACTTGTCATGAAATAAAATAATTTAATTTTTATTTGAAGAATTATTTTTTGTTGCAAATCCAAAAAATAATCTGACGATACATTTGGTAAAAATATATCAATTGTTCGAGATTTTCATGAACATAAAATTTAGTTAGTAGTTTCCTTGAATAACTACATTTTCTCTACTCTGACTGAAATAATATAATTTTTATTCCTGCTATAATTTCGAAACTCATATTATTTGAAATTCAAACGTTCTACCTAGTCTCTGCAAGTGAAAATTACTAACGTTTTAACGTTTTCAGTGATTTTTACATGCATTCAATACAAATACACTATCTGATGATATTTCAGCCGATCTTATTTCGAAAATATAAACTGCCATTTGATACTTTTCTACATTACGTTGCAGTTCATGACAATTAAGTTACATGCAAAATTTCATTAAACTCGAGAAAACACACACTCTCTTATAACATTTGAATTGATACTGAATATCAATTAAGAAATTAATGCAGCCGTTGGGAAAATTATCCTCATATATTTTCATATCAAAAATATATTTTAGATAGTAAAAAATAATTTTTGATGTAAGAAAATAATTTAGAAAAACAAATTTCAATATTGAAAAAATTGATTTTTATAGGGATTGCAACGAGTAACCGGTTACTCGATTAATCGGTCGAATAGGGTGTAACCGATTAGCAAAATCGGTATTGGAGTACTCGGCGTCAAAATTTATTTTAGTTCACTTGTCTACTATTATGTGTACAATCAGACATCGGTATTTTTATTTTATTAATTGATTGGATATATATCAAAGACCAATTAATTGACAAGTTGTTTACATAACGGATAATTTAATAGTTACTTTTAAATTTTCAGTCCTATCATAGTGTCTTCAACTGAAGTCTAATAAGCTAACTTAATTTGCTAATTATATACCTTTGGAAATTATAGAGTTTAAATGCATTAACAAAATGTTTAATTATAATGTACTGTCATAACAAAATATATATGCTAGAATTATTAGATTTATGCAATTAATTACGTATTATACTACAAACAACCTGTCGGTTGAGCACTTTAAATAAAGTTAACTATAAGCTACATCAAGAAAATTTATAATTCCACTATAATACCCAATTTGTACAGTTTGAAAACGAAAGAAAATATTTATGGATTAAAATGGGAAAATAATTACATAAACCAGGAAAAAAGTATAATTTCACAGGAATATTTTCTTGAAATGACAATTGGAAAGTATCTAATGGTTAGCTTATTTCATTGTTTTTCTTTGTATCCCTATCTCGATGTACATCACGAAAGAGAGAACAAATTTATTCATATTCATATTATCTGGAAAACATTCAATATTTCATTAAGCAGCGGTTAACCGGTTAATCGGTCGAAAGGTTTTCCGAATAACCGGTTACAGTATATCTGTGAAATTGCCATCCCTAATTTTTTAATATAAAAAATGCATATTTTTAATATCAAAAAAATATGTTTTATTTTTTAGTATAAACAGTATTTTATTCAGCAAATTCACAATAACAATAGAATGAAATACATACATAAAGGGATTGGAAAACAAGTGTCAGGCACTTTTACAAATTCCTCTCCCTAAAAAACATGATCAGAAATGGTAAATAACAACTTTGAAAAGATGTTGACCATAAAATATTTGTTTGATTTTTAAATACATACCAACTACTTACACATAAATATCAGAAACATATATTTTTCATGAAAGCCACACAATATCAATTTCAGAAACATAGTAGTATTCATAATAAAATTCACATCAAGTAAACCTCTTAGTTTTTATTATAAAATCTTATATCACAATAAAATTAGCAGTGTTTTCATCATCTGATAGTGCGCTATCTCCGAAGAGTAATTTATTAATAGTAACAGGGTTGTATGTTAACTGATTAAACATGTCACGTCTGGGAATATCATATCTTGAACATGATAAGAAAAAATGGTCAGAACTCTCAATTTGCCCACAGATACAAAAAGGATTTTCAATTAAGTTTTTTATAAACAAATGTGCGTTTAAGCCACTACCCTGGGTTTTAATTCTTGTATGAAGAATCTGACCCATCCTGCAACCAGCATTGAAATATTTTGGGACAGGTTGAGTTTTTCTTAAAAGATTTTTGAAACATGACAAAGATGAGTTCCGAGTATCAATCGGAAGATTGTTCCACAATCTAATAGACAATGGTAGAAAACTGTTATGATAATAACTAGTTCTGGTCGGTATATTCACAATGTTGTCAGCATTACGCGTACGATAATTATGCATATTACGAAACGTCTGAGGAACTAAGTTTGAAAGATACGCAGGAGCATCATTGTTGACCATCTGATGAAATCTCAAGCAGTACATTATTCAAACTAGTCAACTTTGATGCCCCTGTAACAATACGTGCCGCTTCATAATTTATATGTTCTAGCCTCTCTTTTACGTATTCAGAACAGTTATCCCATATGACATCTGCATATTCAAGAATAGGACGGATGAAGGAAAAATACATAGTCTCAAGAGACTTCCTGTCAACAATAAACTTTAATCGACGTAGTAAGTTTAAACGGACAGATGCCTTTTTAATAATCTCAGCAATATGTTCGTTCCAACTACCATCACTAGAAAATATGAGACCAAGATGCTTATGTGACTGGACGGTTTTAATAACATTACCATCCATAATTAAGCGATGGTGGTAGTCAGGGTCAATTTTCCGAGATATTACCATAGATTCAGTTTATTTGGATTAAATGTTACCAGCCATCTTTCGGCCCATCGATTAATTCTTTGCATGTCAGAATTTAAAGTGATTGAGGCCAAAAGAGGGCTGTCAACAATTGCATATATACTAGTATCGTCAGCGAAAAAGTTAATATTACAATTCACTTCATCTACAATATCATTTATAAAAATTAAGAACAACATAGGACCAAGAATAGAGCCTTGAGGAACCCAAGCATTTACAGATACCCAAGACGATTCTTGACCATTTAAGACAACTTTTTGCTTTCTATCATTTAGATAGCTACGAAACCATGATAGCAAACTACCTGTAATACCCATTTTTTGTAATTTGAAAACCAACCCTCTATGCCAAACACGATCAAATGCTTTGCTTATATCGAAAAAAAAAAAACGATTCGTATATCCTTCCCCCGATCCAAGGCTTTAATAAAAACATCTGATAAATATAAAAGTGCTTTACAGTAGAGTCTTTTAAGGTAAAGCCAGATTGGTGTTCAGATAATAAATTGCGTACAAAATTCATAACATACTTGTTAACACATTTTTCAAATACTTTACTTATTACACTCAGCAAAGATATATGACGATAATTCCCAACACAACTTTTGTCATCTTTCTTAAAAACAGGAATGACGTTAGCGCGTTTCCAAGTACGCAGAAAAACCATGGTTGACAAACTTAAATTGAATATAGTACAAAGTGGTTTGTCTAGTATGTCAAAGGACATTTTTAACAATCTAGGGCTTATCCCATCAGGGCCACAAGCTTTATGAACATTATTTGGAGCATATCTCTTACATCATTTTCAGTAATATATAATCTATCAAGCTGAGTGTCAGGAATAGAGTCGAGTAACGGGATTGATTTATTATCATCATTAATGTTAGATTGTGAAGCAAAAATGTATTAAAGGCCTCGGCTTTGTCACGGTCATTATTTATTAGAACATCGTTAACCTTTAAGCGGTGGAATAACAGATTCACGATTTTTAAAACCAACTACGCCAGATGCTGTCATCCACCACTTTTTAACATCCGATGTATTTGAAAATTATTTGAAAATTTGAAAATATGTACTAATTTATCAAGATACTCACGTCTTTGCTTTCTTATAAGATTGAAAGTACGGTTTCTCTGTCGAATGAAATTATACCAGTGTTGCGGTAAATTCGACTTCTTGGCCTTATTATGAAGACGACAACGCTTTCGTATGGCACGACGAACGGTATTGTTAATTCACGGTGGCTGTGAGCTACGAACGATTATTTCCTTATTCGGAATAGTGGTCATTGCGGCCTCGATTAATTTATCAGCAAATGAAGTAATAATAACATCTAGGTTGTTATCGGTATCGGAAATGACATTGTCCCAATCTGCGACGCGCAGTTTGTCTCGAAAGACTTCAGCATCACATCGATCATACAGCCAAATACCGCGTTTGAAATTCGTATATTGCGGTTTTTCAATTTTAATTATTCCATATATTGGACAGTGGTATCTAGTTATGCAACCAAGAAATGAATGTCCAACGTAAACGAGGTCAAGTAAATTTTCTTGATTAGAAATAACAAGATCAAGACACGAGCTACTATTTTCAGTAAAGTGAGTCGGCCCCCTCACTAGCTGCAGCATATTGTAATTTATTATAATGTTCCTCATACGCGAATTGCCATTATTGAGATATAGTTTTCATTAAAATCTCCTAGAATGACAATGTTTTCAATTCCTGAATCAACGGCTAAATCAATAGAGTGGTCAATAAGATTAAAAGTTTGAATACCGGAATCAGGAGGTCTGTAAAAAAACTCCTATCAACACTTTTTGTTGGCCTTTAATATAAACTTCTACCCATAATGCCTCCAATCCCCTTACCATAAGGTCTTGCCTTACAGTAGCCGCTAATTTGTTTTTTACATACATGGCAACTCCTCCTCCCCTTCTACCAATAAGGTCATTTCTAAATGGAGGATGAAAATTATCTTATCATATATCGTTATCCCGAGTATCAGCATTTAACCAAGTCTCGCTGAAACACAAAATATCTATGTTACAAAGTTCAGCATTAATGATGTCTAGCTTCGGAACTAGACTTTGCACATTTAAGTGAACAAAAGAAGGAAATGAGTGCAAACAATCACGAAAAGCATAAAAAAAAATGTCTTCGGTAGACATTGATTATATGTCTGACGAAGTCGATAATGGGCCAGGATTTGTCTCTATATCACCCGACATCATCATAACAAGGTACAACCAAAACTGTAGAATACAGTAAAAGAAATTAAGGTTAATCAAAAACTTAATATCTACCGGTAAATGAACGTTGAGAGGAATATTCGAACACGAGAAATCAGGAGAACAATCGATAAGTGCAAATTTATATGTTAACTCAACATGACATAATATCAGCATAGGTAGTACCGAATCTACCCCTAGGTACATAATAAGGTTAGCGAATAAAACATCATTAAGATCATAAGTTATGTGTTTGGGTCTACCTGTGGCTCTCACATGAAACAATCCAATCCTAATGCGATACTCATCCAAGGATGCGCACATTATGTAATGCCCGTATGCAAAAACGAGTACCACACCAGGACTGGATCGATCACAGATTTGTAAAAAATGTGGTATGTTCTATTGTAAGAGTAAGCATGAAATAAGAAAACAATTTTGTGGTCAACAATATTAAACAAATTTAAGACAACATATACAAGGAAAAAAACAAACTATGTACAAAAACAATATGCAACAATGCATTTTACATTGAAAACACAAGTAGTCAGTAATAAATGACTTGCATTATTAATATTTCACTTCAAACTGAACAAGGAGATTTGAAAAGGAAACCAATTGTATGGATGAAGATCAACCACGGAGCAATAACTCTAAGTTACCTTAAAGGAAAAAAAACTATACTGATGAACAACAAAATTGAGGTCAAGGTATGTATGCTCTTTATTTTTCTTAGATATGGTGTACTTGTACATGAGATAATATCTCATGTGTACACTTTGTTCAATTACTATTATCTAAATTTATGTAAATTCTTAAACCGAGGGATTAAACCCCTCCATCGTAGTTAAGCCCTTGGCTATATTTGATATTACTGATTATTCGGATTTCTTTTCGTTTTGTGCATTTTAAGCAATTTTTTGAAATTATGGATTTCCTTTATTCGGGTTCCAGTGCTGCTGATGAGGAATTAATTTCCGAAATGGCCATACAGCTCATTAAAATTATTGCAGTTGGAGTAAACATATGTGTTATGGTCTCATGTTCATTTACTCCATATCCTTTCGTAAAATATTCAAGGTAACATGCTAGATTCATATGATTTAACATAATAGTCATAATATGACCAAAATGTATAGAATATTGGTATAGCATTTCCAAAATAAAAAAAGAGAAGAAAATCTGTGTAAAAATCAACAAGGTTTTATGACAGGTGTCAGACTCACGAATGACATGTGCCCGCTTAGATGTAATCAGAAACGAAGTTTGGAAAGTCCAGTTTTTACAACTGCTGAAAAATATTCGCACATTTAAAAAAAAGCTAAATCACCGAACCATAAAATTTTGATTAAGGTTACTTGTCGTACGTTATGCTGACATGTACCCATTAAGATTTAATAAGGGCATAACATAGACTGTTATGTGTTTTAAATTGCCGAGATATATAAAATCAATAAGATCACTTAAGCATAAAATAAAGGTCAATATGACATGACAGCAGACAGACCGGCATGTACCAACCAAGATGTAACAATTGGCCAAGAATTGGTCATCTAGAACTTGCAAATGCCGAGAAATGGACATAAATGTAATATATATTTATATATATATATAAAAGAAAAAGATGAAGATAATCCACACTGGTTCGAATATAAGTAAAATACACAATAAGAAATGCACAAAAAATTATTCAATGATAAACAAAAGTACAATAATCATCATTTAACGGAAATGTCACATTTTGGTCCCCCTACAGGTTTCACTGTTCTACAGATATTCATGGCGCTAAACTAACGACGTTAACAAGCGTCTCTTAGTGATATAACGTTACAATCAAATTGAAAGTAAAAGTAAAAGTGACGTTACTAAAAATATGATTTTATATTACGGAACGTTATTCTAATTAAAGATGAATAAAGAATGAACTTAACGTAAAATACAGTTATAATTCAATTTCGGTTTATACTTTTCTATAAAATAAGTTTCCTTATTGATTCGTTCCGCTTCCGTAGCCCCATCTTGAAATTGATAGAACGGGAAAATGCTATAATCTCGATTAGCACAAGTGTCTAAGTGTTCACTTAATGGAATTTGTCTTGTATTTGGATTCCTTATTTGTTGCCTGTGAACTGTGAATCTAGTTCGAAGCGATTTTCCCGTTTGGCCAATGTTATTTTCGCCGCAACCTTTACACGTTATGATGTAGAGTAAATTTCCGGAAGCACAACTGAAACTATTCCTTATTTGAAATATTTTTCCGGATTTAAATGTAAATAAAGATCCTTCCATTATGTTTACGCAAATCCCACAATCAGAGCGTCGGCATTTTTCACTGTAATTTCTTGTTTATTTATTTCAAATTTTGCGGACGTCAAAAGTCTCTTCGGTGATTTCGGTTGCCGCTTACTTTTTATAATATCATATTCTTCAAAGACTTTTTTCATCCTTTCATCCCGACTTAACATTGGCAAATTCTGATATATGGTACTAAAAACTTAAGTGTTTCTCGGATTATGTGTAGATATATAGGCAATTACATTTTTGTCATCATTTTTATTTCTTACTTGTCTTAATTCCTGAATATTCACAGCAGATGCTTTTTGAATGCCAAAATTTATTACTACTTCGGGATATTTGCGTTGAAGTAAAATATCTTTAAGTTCCTTCAGGCGTCTTTCTCTGATTTGTTCATCCGATATTATAATACACAAGAGTCTAGCCAAGTTGTACGGTATATTCATTTTTGTATGCTTTGGGTGGAATGACTGGAACATGAGATATTGTTTTGAATCAGTTGATTTAAAAAATACATCTGTCTTAATTTCGGCTTTGTCCTTAATTATAAGAATGTCTAAAAACGGCAGCTGTTCCTTGCTGTATTCCATTGTAAATTGTATACAATTATTGATACTATTAAGAATAACTTTGAACTCGTTTAACTTTTCAAATGTATATTTCCAAAGAATAAAACAGTCATCGAAATATCTTTTCCAGTTATGTATAAGAAAAGTGTGGAATGTGTCTCCGAATTCATGTTGAGACTTTTCGTATAACTTTATCTCAAGAAAGCCCATAACTAGATTAGCGTATGTCGGGGCGACCTTTGTTCCCATTGCCGTACCGCATTTTCGTCTATATGATAAAGAATTAAACATGAAATAATTGTTTTCTAAAATAAATTTTAATCCATTTATTATTATATTATGATCAATTCTTTCTGGTATATATTCTGGGTAAGTCTCCAACCAGTGTGAAATGGCTTCAATACCAAAATCATGCGGAATGTTCGTATATAAGTTTATAACATCAAATGAAACTAATAATGTATCTTCGCTTACAAATTTAGGAAGGTGGTTAAGCATATCTAAGTCATCTCTGACAAAGCTATTTATGCGACAAAGTAGCGGTTTTAACAGAATGTCTAAAAAATTACTCAATCTGTGAGTTTCACATGTGGGTCCTGCTACAATTGGTCTGAATTTAAGATCCTGGGGTGAATTAATAGATACACATATGGAAGAGATTTTTCACAGACATCACTCATTATTTCACTTTTGTGGATTTTTGGCAATCCGTAAAAGTTACTGTTTTTACATTTAAAATTACAAATGTAATCAACTTATTTATCCGTCATTCCTCTACGGTAAAGGTTAACTAAGACAATGAGTTTTTGCAGTATTCGGGTACTGTTGTAATTTTTTACTTCTTCATAATATACGTTGTCATCAAGCATTGATAAAATATTATTTTTGTAGTATTCCGTATTCATTACAACTACGGCACTCCCCTTATCTGCTTCCTTAATTATTATCTCTGGATCATTTTTAAGTTCCATAATATTATTCCATTGACATTTTTTAAAATTGGATTTAGATTTATTTCTCTTCATTTGAGAATAAGGAAATGAGGTTATGTTGTCACAAAATTCATCTAAAATTTTATTCCTGCCTTTTGGCGGTGTATAAGTGCTTGGGTTGCGGACTATCGAATCATCATCAATATCCTTGTCAAACAACTGTTCTGTAAGTCTCAATTTTCTACAAAACTTAGAAATATAATCTTGAATTTCATTATAATTAGATTTTTCGGGGTTGGGGTAAATTTAAGTTCCTTTGGTAAAATTTCAATTTGTTCATCTTTTAATTGTTTACCCGATAGATTAATTATTTTTGGTTTTTGGTATTCAGCCCCTTCCATCGGGTATCTCTGTTCCACTGGCTTTGATCTAAAAATGAGGTTTATAGTTTTGGTTTTCTTCCCTGTAATTTTGGCCTTTGGTTAATCTAGGGTTTGGTTTGGTTTGATATTGGTATCTATGTTTGCTCATGCGATCATTATACCTACTTTGGTTCTGTTGGTTTCTGCTGTAGTTTATGCTCTTACCAATATAAATATTTTTCAGCGGTTGTGTTTGTCTAAATGGACTTCAGCTTCTATATCCTGAAGTATTTTCACTTCTCTGTTGACCAGTTATTTTTGGTCCTTGGAAATAATCTTGCCTGCTAATGTTTCTTGCCTGAAAATTTTGTTTTCGTTTTTGTACATCTTTAAGGACTTGGGCATAACTTTTTGGGTTTGGGTTCTTCAAAAATGGGTTCTTTGAGTTGAATTCTCCTTTAAAGTTTGTTTCATAGTTATTGAACCATTTTTCACTTTTCTCCCATCTCTGCAAAGAGTTCATTTCTTCAGTTTCGCATTCATTTGTCCAAAGTCTATTTACTTTTTCTTGAGTTTCGTTTGCAGACTTTTTTGCTATTTCTTCATCAATGGCTTTAACCCTTTCTTCATTACTCTGGGCTCCCAATTTCAAAAGTTCTATTTCCATATTCATTTTATCTAATGTTATTTTTTTTCTCTTAATCTACGTTGTTGTTCAGGCTAATCTTTTATTTCTTTCACCTGTAATTTTCTTGGGAGAATGATTGGTGTTGATTGCAGCCATCTTTCATATATTTCGGCTTTATTTTGATTCTTTATCATGTTCCAGACTGAAAACTTTCTTTCTGTTAGATTTTTATTCCATAAATGTCCGATTCTTCCTTTTATTAAATATGCTTCCCGTGGCATTTCATCGTTTGGACGAAATATATATAGTTTGTCCAAAAAATGTAATAAACACACTAATAAATGTAAATATTTTCATGGAATATCTACAAAAGGTCTTAAATTAGTCGCTAATTATCAATTCACAAAGAATCTTCATCAGGCGAGGCTGAACATTTAAAATATCTGAAAAATATTTTTGTTGGTATGAGTGCATCGTTCATTTGATGTAAAACATATTAACTACTAATATTTTTTAATGTATAACAATAATAGGTGTATTATCTAATGAGAAACGTACACATATTAAATTGATATATGTTAGTCTTTGTATGTAAAATAACTATCATGTTAATTTTAAAAAAAAAAGAAAAAAAATTAAATCTACTGTATTTACTTTTTAAAACGTTTCTCGTGTTTTTCATTACGTCCCTCAGGCTCAAGTGATCTTAGCTGGTATATCCAAGTTCTCTCTCTGAGTTTTTTTTAAAAAGTAAATACAGTAGATTTTTCTTTTTCTCTTTTTTTTTAGATTAACATAGTTATTTTACATACAAAGACAAACATATATCAATTTAATATGTATACGTTTCTCAGTAGATAATACACCTATTATTGTTATACATTAAAAAATATATGTAGTTAATATGTTTTACATCAAATGAACGATGCACTCATACCAACAAAAATATTTTTCAGATATTTTAAATGTTCAGCCTCGCCTGATGAAGATTCTTTGTGAATTGATAATTAGCGACTAATTTAAGATATTTCATGAAAATATTTACATTTATTAGTGTAACAATAACCCAAATATGGGACGTATAGGTGTTACAATCGCTGAGAAATGGACATGAATGTAAGAAATCAACCAGGTTACTGAACCGTGAGAATGAGATCAATATGAAATCACAGATATCATACTATTATATACACACAATAGTGTAACAACAACAACAAAAATTATAATTAAAAAAAAAAAGCTGTCTAGGTGTTACAATTGCTTGGAAATGGATAAGAATGTAAAATCAAAGTCACTGAACCATGAAATTAAGGTAGTTATGGTATGACAGAGGATGTACTATTATATTCACACGATATCATGGATATTTGACAATATACCAAATATAGGCTCTCTAGGTGTTACACTTGCTGAGAATTACAGAACCACGAAACTGAGGTAAAGGCTACATGACAGGTGTCAGACTGGCATGCATCCTCCAAAATATAACGATTAAACATAGGATGTCAAGGTGTTACAATCGTCGAGAAATGGTTATGAATGTTAAAATAATAATAAGTATGTAACAAAGTCACTTATCCATGAAATTGGGGTCAAGGCCATATGACAGGTTATAAGAAAAAAAAACAAACAGAAAAAAATAATAAGATTAAATTGACATGATCAATTACCACAAGAATGCACTGTATATAATCGTCAGTTGCGACACTAAAAGTGTTTAAGAAAGAAAACCGAATTTTTTTTATTACAAATAATAAAGTAAGTGAGAACCGAACCGTCAATCTAAAAGCGAACAATCCAAGGACAATGGCAACACCAGAAACAAAAAAGGGGGAGAAAAAAACAAAGACACAACATGGGTACAGCACAGGAAAGAAAAATGAAGACACACACACACAAAGATGAACAACACGGACCCAATATAAAACCATGGGTGAGATCAGTTCGACTGCCATACACTTCACTTCCAATCCTTCAATTTATGGAAATCTCACATTTGGCGGTTGTGGCATTGGCGGGTACACCATTCCAGATCCTCCACTGCACGATGGTAGTTGTTGAAAATGAGGTTGGAATGGAGGAATTATATGACCCTGGTAGCCATTCATATTGTTCATAGGGGAGCGAATACGATATCCTGGAGGCAAAATTCCAGCAGAGCTAGACTGACCATGCTCTGAATTGACAGACCTATACCCGAATGAATTTGTTGATGCAACAGAGTCACCAGATTCATAAAGTATTTTATTAAATTGACATTCATTGGTCACAACGTGTTTGTTATCGTTTTTGTCTGTAATAAAAATTTTTCCGTCCCACACGGATGTCTTTTTAATTTTTCTGGACCCTACAGCATCGCGAGCAAGGTATGCCACTTTTGCACGTGATTTGGTTAGGTCTTGGCTAATTCCTACGCCTCTAAGTTCCTCGACTTTTTTATATTTTGTGATGCTCTCAGTAGCTCTTCTTTCTTTTTAGCATGTGTAAACCTTGCTATGATCTGCTTGGGGCCTTTTTCTGTCGGCAGCCGATGAGATACACTTATATCTTTCGGATCAAGGTTGACGTTTAGTTTGCCCGCTACATCATACACAATATTATTTGTGTCCTCTTCTTGATTTTGAGGGATTCCACTTATGCGGATGCAGCTTTATTTTTTGATATCAGAAAATCATGTTCTTATATTAGAAATTCATGTTTTAATATTAAAAATTTAACTGGTTTTTTAATATTAAAAATGCATTTTCTAATATTAGAAAATCCTTTTTGATATTGAAATATATACATTTTTTTAAAAAATCAGATTTATTTTTTAATATTAAAAATAAGTTGATTTTTTTAATATTTAAAAAATAGGCTGCTTTGGATACGCAATCGATGTCAATTAAACGCTTAACAAGAGAAAACAAAGCGGATATTCATTATTTTTTCCTTGCAATGACGTTTAAAAACTAGAAGCATAATCCGGAAACTCGCATTTTAAGTCATTAGCCGTTTTCATACTTACTGTGCATTACAAAGTTGATGAATTTCTAATATAAGAAATGTAATGAATTTCCAATATTTAAAAATCATTTTTTTTTTAATATTTAAAATCGAACTGTTTATTTTATATGAAAAATTAATTTTTAATTAATAAATAACTAAATACCGAAGTTACTGTGAATTTAATTTTCTGCATATGCGTATTTCGACAACTTATGTCTCTTCAGTGCAGAAAAAATCTAAACTTTTGGAAGACCATTAACTCAAAGATGTTCAAAAACTGATAGAGAACAAATAACCAATATGATCTAAATGTAAAGCCAAAATAAGCTAAGGACAGAGCTTTGCATGAGGGAGATACTCCTTAGTTTCAACAAAATTTACAAAAATTTAGACATTGCAAGATTTCAAGTATAATCGGCTTTCGAGTCAGCACCGAAGTACTGACTACTGGGCTGGTGAATACCCTCGGGGACTAATAGTCCATCAGCAGAGGCATCGACCCAGTGGTAACAAATAACTAAATACCGGAGTTACTGTGAATTTATTTTCTGCATATGCGCATTTCGACAACTTATGTAATTAAAAGATGAACTGATTATTTAATATTAAAACATTTTTTTTAATATATAAAAATCCGTTTTAGTAGTAGAAAATCCGACTATTATTTAATGTTAAAATTGATTTTCTTATATTAAAAAATGATTTTTTTTATCTTAAAAAAAGCATTTTTTAATATTAAAAAATTGGGAATAAATTACCCAACGGCTTGCCAGACATACATTAATTATTGCGATTCCTTGACGATAGCATTAATTTCTGAATTTGCAGTAACTTTGTCTCATGTGCATTTACTCCATATCCTTTTATTCACCATTTACTATAAAACGGTATAATATGTATCATCTTTGAGAAGCGAAGATAAAAAATAATCACCAGAACCCGTTTAAAGTCGCATAATGACAATTTTTTTTACAATTTGAAGGCTGCAACGTCAACAGAGCTTGGTTTTCACTATTTTAGATACATAAACCGAATCCTCAATTACATAAGCCAAGAGTCGCAGATATATAAGCCACATACCGCATACCCGTTTATATACATAAACCATAGCCGCCTTTGAAAATGAATCTACATCGCTGTTTTTGACTTAAATTAGGGAAAATTGGTATTTGATTGATATCAATTGAAACCTTTACATACCTTTACATACAACCCTCTTCAAATATGATAATGTAAAACATTTTAGAAAAATGAATATTTTTGGTCATTTGTAAAGAATATGTTCAACCACATGAAAAAAGCCTGACTTTTCAAACATATTTATGTGAAGATTTATAAAAAGTTACATCCTGACATATTAAACTTCTTCGAAAGGATATGATAATGTAAAATTTAAAAAAAAAAAATTTGGTCAATTGTAAAGAAAAAGTTTCAACCGCATAATGAAAACCTCACCTTCCAAACATATTTATGTTAACATTCATAAAAAGCTATATCATGACATATAAAACTTCTTCGAAAGGATATGATAATGTAAAATATTTTAGGAAAATGAATAATTTTGGTCATTAGTAAAGAATAAGTTTCAACCGCATAATGAAAACCTCACTTTTCAAACATATCTATGTTAAGAATCATAAAAAGCTTTATCACAAGATATAAAATTTCTTCGAAAGGATATGATAATGTAATATATTTTAGAAAAATGATAAGTTTGGTAAATTGTAAAGAATAAGTTGAAACCACATAATGAGAGGCTGACTTTTATGCTAAGATTCATAAAAAGTTATATTGCGACATATAAAACTTCTTCGAAAGAATATGATAATGTAAAATATTTTAGAAAAATTAATATTATTGGTCATGCATTTGTAAACAATATGTTCAATCGCATGAAAAAACCCTGACTTTTCAAACATATTTATGATAAGATTTATAAAAAGCTATATCGCGACATATAAAACTTCCTCCAAAGGATGTGATAATGTAAAATATTTAAGAAAAATGAATAATTATGGTCATTTGCAAAGAATAAGTTTCAACCGCGTAATGAAAACCTCACTTTTCAAACATATCTCAAAAGACAGAAAATGGGCAATCATGATCTGTACCTAAATTGTTAGGTCAGAAGTCTATTTCTTCAGATGACAAATGATTAAAAATAAAAGGGTCCGACTCAAGATCAGTTTACACACCCTCATTCCACACTCGTTCCCGTTACAGCTTTGAAGCAACAAAGGTATCATTCACACTGGGCTGTTTTGTATTAACTGTATTATTTCAGTCAAACGGCGATTGTTACATGAAAAGACGGCATTTTTGTCTCTACAAAAAACGTTAAAATGTTGAAATAATCTTACCTAGAAATTCTGACTCCTTCTTTCCGATCGTTTGTCTTAATAGGATTGGATCAAAATGGGCAATCAGGATACGAACCTTAATTTTAGTTCCTAAGATGACAAACGATTAAAAATAAAAGCTAGTGTCCGACTCAAGATCAGTTTAACCATATGATAACTTAACCGTCATTCGACACTATAGTTCCTAAGATGACAAACAGTGTCCGACTCAAGATCAGTTTACACATACGATAACTTAACCCTCATTCGACACTGATTCG
>MJUU01011339.1:7957-18025 GCA_002080025.1 Modiolus philippinarum
AGAAATGATATGACTATAAGGCCATATCAAGCTATTGAATTTTTTTTTAAATATAATTGACATACACTTTATACCAATATGTAGCAGTGAATTCTTTCCGCCCGTATATTCTTTCCGCTTCGATAAAATCCACTGCAACGAAAACGCCAAGACATAAATATTTTTTAGAAAAAAATTCTGGTCTCGATTTTTGCCCCGAAAAATTCTCTGACCAGCACCTGGTTAGATGAAAATAAAATCTGGCTCCGACTTTGTCCATAGAAAATTGCCTGGATCAACTTAGTTGCGTAGCATAGCAGTGAGGGAACTCAATTTTTTTCCACACTCGCCATTTTGGCGAGTGTATTTTACTTACAGCTCGCCAAACTCCCTTTATACTCGCCAAATTTTGCAGTTTATCAAATGGGTTAAACTCGGCAAAAGGTCCCGTTTGGCAAAAAGGAGAATAATTTTAGTAAAAATATCATCCCATGCTTTTATCAGATGAAATCAATTGGATGGTGTACCAAAACCAAATATGATCAAACATAGATTGTACTCAGGAATGTCAATTATGCACAATGTCTAACGCTACTTCAACAAAAACTTCTGATTTAATCTTGGTTGCCTTTTTTCACAATTTCTCGGCTAAGTTGGTACATGTAGTTTCTAAACATTGACATGTTATGAACATCGAAATTCACGCTATATTTAGACAGCAACCACATGGTTTCCAGCAACGCTAGAAATCGAAAGTATCTTCTTCGATCTGCGCATGACAATTTCAAAGGGAGATAATACAATTATTTTGATTGGCTAATTAAAATAGACCCTTGATGGATATTGATTTACGAATTTTTTCCCAGGGGAAAACCTGATGCGTAGGGCAGATTCATTGATATTATTAAAGACCCAAAGAATGTTTTACCGGACATATCTCGTGACCGGCAACTTGCCTCAAAAGTTCCACTCACCAAACTGGCGAGTATGGAGTTCTTGGCACTCGCCAAATGAGAATGTTACTCGCTTTTGGCGAGCGGTGAGTTCCCACACTGCATAGTGTATAAATCCGAAAAAATTTCCCCCCGCTCAGTGAAAATCCAAGCCCCCCTCTGAAAATGAAATGGTCTGTGCCTTACAACATGCAAAAATATATATAGATAGGTTACAAAATTTCATCAAATATCCCTTTTATATGTCTAGTGCAGGTTAAATGTCTGCAACCCTTACCAAGAAAATCTATGTTAAGTGACTCCCATCCGTGGGTCCATCTGTGTTTTAGTTGTAACTGTCCTCCATTTTAGCAATTTGGACAGTGACATAGTTATTTTCATTTAAAAAATATATATATTTCTGCACGGATTCAATGAAATTGTCCTCAAACTAATGTCATTTCAACCGGGCATCGGGAATCTTAAACAGATTTAACTCAAAAATCCCATTTTTAACAATAAACATTTCCGTAGCATGATTTTTTGCGTATCCTAATTACAATTTTATCAGAATAGCCCTTCAAAAGAATAAACATATATTAGAAGCTTCAACTAATGATAAATCTAAAAATACACTTGACCTTATTATGATCGGACAGTTATTACTTGTAAACAAAACAATCAATACACAATATTTACACACATGATGACCATACTGAGGAAGGCGTGGTGTATGAATATTTGTAGAAAAAACTATCTAAACGAGAACAAATCGCTTCAAATCCTTATTAAATATACCCCCCTTAATTTATGAGCATTTAGATAATTGATCGGGAGTGCATAGCACTGATGAAAAGTCTCTATACACCGAACTATTTCTTACACCAGAGCCGTCATGGGGTCTTTTCGAAATGTAAACTATATATTGAATAGATAAGGGGCATTGATTTCAATAGTAAAAATGACCACCGTATATAAGACAGCTAGGCAAGGATTCCCAATCGGGAAAATCTTCCAGATCGGGAGATGTTACCCAATGGGGAAACAGTAAAATTTAAAAATAGAACAGGATGTAAGAAATGTATCCCGATTTGGCAACAGGAGGTAGAAATGACTGCTTTTAAGCTATAAGGTGTTACAAGCGGAAGTTTATTATAGCTCAAAGATGTAGGCAGTCATATTTTGATGAAATAAAGTGAAAAAAATAAAAGGTGCACTGTGGAAATTTTTTACTAGATCATGAAAAGAATATCCAATTTCAATGATATGGATAAAAATTTTTTTCATTGTTTATAATATGTGCTCTAAACTGTATGACTTTGAACCTTAAGTTGATGCTCTTAACTTCTAGCCAAAATTTTGACCTCATATTAACCCGGGGCCAATAAATATCAGAATAAATGGACAAGTAAAGAAGTATCCCGATCGGGAAAATTTTCCCAATCAGGAAACAAGTCTTGCTTTTTCAAGTCTATGTATTTTTCATAACAGCAACCTAATTAATGTGACAACCTAATCATTAATTGCTCTTTGTATTCTAGAGGGAAAAAAATATGAAATAGAATTCTTTTTCCTCTAGGAAGTCTAAACTTGAGCCATTTATATTTTTAACAAATTTTTCCCGATCAGGAAATTTTATCCCGATTGGGCAACTTTGAAGACTTTTTATTTTCTTGCTTTCTTTCCTCCCGTTTCTCTGCAAATGAAGTGCTTTTGTATTATAGAAAGAGATGATACATATGTTTTCTTGAAAACATGTATAAAGAGGAAATTAAAAGGTATTTTCTTATTTTTTATCACAAATCTTAACATTTTCACATGTTTAAGTTAGCATAAGAAAAAAATTCCACGGTGCACCCTTTATTTTTTTCTGGTTATTTCATGAAAATATTATTGTCTACATCTTAGAAGGTATAATAAATTTCCGCTTGTAACCCTTTATCATGCTTATAGCATAATACGAGTCATTTCTGCCTTTTGTTGCCCAATCGGGATACATTTCTTACATCCTGTTCTATTTTTAGATTTTGCTGTTTCCCCATCGGGTAACATTTCCCGATCAGGAAGATTTTCCCCATCGGGAATCCTTGCCTAGCTGTAAGACTGGCTTGTCACATTTAATTTTTTTGAAAAGAAAACATTTTCTTATTGACTGAATTGTGTCCTGAAAATAAGAAAAGGTTGATAAAATAACATTTAAAAAATCCTTTGGAACTGCTACTCTTTGTTCCACAGGTTACATACTCAGCCTGGTCTGTGTTTACCCGGGTGTTTACGTATTACCAAAATCATAAAAAATGCTCATATAAACATTGAAATTTACATCATCAAATCGACTTTTCCAAACTGGTTTAGCACTCTCGTCAACTTCAAGTGTACTGAAGATTGCTTCTCCTGCTGGAGAAATAATGTGTTGGACTAATTCTGCGCCATATCGTCTACTTCTTGTCTCAACTTTCGAAGGGCGGAAATCCGCCATTTTAAATTGTACCGCTTCACGCATGCGCAATAATATCATTTAAAGGGTAATTCGATTCCGGTAACGGCAACAAATAGTTTCCGGAAAATGTCAATTACAGTTCTTCATTTTTTCTTCACTGCCGAAAGGGTGAAACCCAGGTTTTTGCATGGGGGAAATAAAGTAATGCAATGTAATGTACAGGAACAAGGTGGACGATTGGTTAAGGCAATGGACTTTCAACCAAAATGGACACCACTGTGGGTTCAAATTGTGACGGGTCATGGTTTCAAGACACCTACCCTAGCTCTGAGGTTTCACCGATCTCAAGCTTGGAAATTTGGGCTTTCTTCCTCCACAAGCCTTGCCACTAAGCTCACAATTGCTAAACGGTTGTTAATCTCGCTGTCGGTTTAAAAGCTCATATAGCGCTTTTGTTCATTGTTAACTTGTCACGGGTGAATGCCCTTAATTTCCCATGTTAAATAAAACTTACCTTTACCTTTACCTTCATTGCAGGAATTACATATATTTTTTATGGTAATGCATTAAATTACCGTAAAATGTAATGCAAACATTACGTATTACATATTACTTGAAATATGCATTGTAATGCATTACCATTATTAGCATGTTCCCATGCCTGATTGTATATACCATATAGAATTGATTTGCCTGCGTATTGAGATGTGATAGCTGAATTGAAAGTTAACATCTTACCATGCATTCTTCAGTGCCTTTGTTTAATTTTTCTGCAGATGGTCAACTACCTTAGAAGAGTTCAAGGCCAATATTACCACCCTACCAGTGGCCTAGACAGGATTATCACACTTCTAATCCTACAGATCCCAGATGTATATAGTTTTATTTGTATATAGTTCTTTGGCATATACTTTGGATTTGTGGTATTAGAAAAGGCCTCCTGATTTACTGAGCAAGAGTCTTAGTACACTCTATATTAAGAGTCCAACTCTGAATTGAAAGAAGAAGAAGAAGAATCTTTTAATTCAGTTCCAAAAGTTGTTTGCATGCTCTGCTTAAAAATCTCTTCTCCTGCAGCTCTTTTCATACAAAATCTTTCATTAAAAATTAGTCATAAATCTTAATTAACATTTCATATTGACTTACGATTAAAATTTGTCGTAATATTTTTTTGTGAAAATAACTGCTGTTCTGTAATCTAAGCTTTGGAAACAAGTCTTCAAGATCATTTATTTTTTTTTGGAACTCTATCTAGCAAACTACCGGTATATACTTTTATAATTTCATTGCATATAAAAACAAACATTTTCACCAACTGGATTTCCAAAATATTTCATCCAATTTTGGTTTATTTCCTGAAAGTCTCAAAGACCACTTATTTTTTTGGGATTGTTGGGATTGTACCTAGCAACCATGCTTTTATAATTTGTTTGGATTAGGACAAACATTTCCAACAAGTGGATTATTTCAAAAATACTTGATTCCAACTTTGGTAAATTTTCTCAAAGACCACTATCTTAACAATCATACATTGTATATCCTTGTATTCCCTTTAGTAAAAATAGTGAGTATCCATAATTTGATTTAAAAAATGTTATGAAAAATTACTCCCAGGGTAATTAAATACCGTTTTCTTTGTCAAACAGGACAGTGCAGGGATGGCTATCATTTCTGATGGCACCACTTCTAGTTGTCAATTGTAACTTAATCCTTTGGTTTGGCTTTATCCCTTTTTCTTTTTTAATTCATTGCTTTATCCTATGATGTGGTACCATTTTTCCTGGAGATTTATTGGTTTATCCTGTGGTTTGGTATCATTTTTCCTCAAGATTTTTTGGTTTATCCTGTGGTGTGGATTCATTTTTTCTGGGTTATCTTTTTATTTATCTTGTGGTATGGTATCATTTTTCTTGGTGATTTATTGGTTTATCCTATGGTGTGGTACAATTTTTACTGGTGATTTATTGGTTTATCCTATGGTGTGGTATCATTTTCCTGGTGATTTATTGGTTTATCCTGTGATGTGGTATCATTTTTCTTGGAGATTTATTGGTTTAACCTGTGGTGTGGTATCATTTTCCTGGTGAATTATTGGTTTATCCTATGGTGAGGTACAATTTTTACTGGTGATTTATTGGTTAATCCTATGGTGTGGTACCATTTTTCCTGGTGATTTATTGGTGTATCCTGTGGTATGACTTAAGTTTTTGTGGGTGTTTCTTGAATAAACCCATTGCTTAAGTTGCACTTCTCACGAAGATCAATCTTGACCAAAATAAAACAAACCATATAAAAGGAGTTCTTACAAGAATGATGAAACAATCAGCAAGTAATATATTCATAAGTCAAATTATCCCCCTTGATTACCGTGAACCGTCATTATATTACAGCATGCACATCTTCAGATAATATACGAAGTCTAACTGAAACCCAACAAACCATAAAGCAGGAGCTGCACTTACAAAAACCACCTAGACATATGAAAATTCGTAAAGGTTCCTCGGAACCATGCATGTGTCTCGCCTGCTCATTAAGGTGACAATACTAACATTTTTATATTTTCTGTATTCCAAAAAGTAACTGGTCTTTAGGAGTTTCAGGAAATTTACCTAAATTGGAATCAAATACAATTGCAATTCAGGTATTGAAAACAAGATCTGTGGCCGAATGGCAGCCAAATACACACCCCCCCCCAAAATACTCTGTCTAAATCAGACAAATATGAAATTCACCTTTTTTTTAGCCTATTTGACATTTTACACAAAAATCATAAGCATTAGAGAAATTTCATTACAACACTTTGAAAACAACTTTTCAAAAGAGATTCAGTTTGACTTCACAATATCTATGCTTAAAATTTTTTCTTGAAAAAAAAAAGAATATTTCAGGAGAAATCAACGAAAGTCAAAGTCATATTATCTCCCCTTCCTGATTTCAAACAATAATCATATTCTTTCATGCACATCTCCATAAAGTGTCCTTCCTTTGTGTAAAGTTTCATCAAAATCCTTCAAGTGGTTTAAGAAGAAATGAGCTTACGAGGTAACCCATACATAGGGAATCAACGAAAAGTCAAAGTCAAATTATCTCCCCTTCCTGGTTTCAGAAAATAAATATATTCTTTCATGCACATCTCCATATAGTGTTCTTCCTTTGTGTAAAGTTTCATCAAAATCCTTCAAGTGGTTTAAGAGGAGTTGCGCTTATGAGGTTACCCATACATAGGAATCAAGGAAAAGTCAAAGTCGAATTATCTCCCCTTCCTGGTTTCGGACAATAATCATATTCCTTCATGCACATCTCCATATAATGTCCTTCCTTTGTGTAAAGTTTCATCAAAATCTTTCGAGTGGTTTAAGAGGAGTTGCGCTTATGAGAAGTGTGGACAGACAGACAGGATGATTCCTATATACCCCGGGGGTATAATAACTTTATTCAATGTCTAAAAAACTTTAATTTGATGGTTAACATTTAAAATACTAAGTCCAAGTACGGAAAAAATATGGAAAAAAAAAAATCCAATTTATTTAGCTAAAGGTAATTTTCTGACAATTATCTAGCTTCTGTCCAATTTTGACACAAATTCTTTAAAGATTAAATGACTCTGTTCAACCTATGAATAAAGGGCTACGCCGAGCGCAGCATGATACGACCGCAGCATGTCGTCCACTGAAATTTGAAAAAGTGTAATTTAAAGTGAGTATGGACATAGGAAAGAGCTTGACACAATAATTAGATGGACGCAATAAGGAGATTGACCAAGTAATTAGCTGGACGCAAACTAGGGAAAATAAAAATTAGCCCTTATGACTCCTTATGATTCCTCTTTGACCCTCTGTAGATCAGAAACGGTAAGAACTATGCCCAATCCATTGACATGATGATGAAAGCTTATATCAAGAGGAAGCAAAAGAAAAAAATCCCATCGAAATGCGATGAAAAATAAAAATTTAAAGTCATCTGTAAATTTACGATTTTATGCCCCCTTCGGCCCCTCATAGCTCGGGAACGGCAAGACCTATGTCAAATCCGTTGAATACTACTGAAAGCTTACATCAAGTAGAATCCAAAGAAAAAAATCCCATCGAAATCCGACGAAAAATAAATTACGATTTTGGCCCCCTTCGGCCCCTCATAGCTCGGAAACAGTAAGAGCTACACCAAATCCGGTGACATATAACTGAAAGCTTACATAAAGAGGAATCAAAGAATAAAATCCCATCGAAAGTCGATGAAAAATAAAAATTTTAGGTTATCTGCAACTTTACAATTTTGGCCCCTTTCAGCCCCTCATAGCTCCGAAACGGTAACAGCTACGCCAAATCCGTTGACATGCTTCTGAAAGCTTACATCAAGAGGAATCCAAAGAAAAAAATCCCAGTGACATCCGACGAAAAATGAAAATTTTAGTTTATCTGTAAATTTACAATTTTTGGCCCCTTCAGCCCCTCATGGCTCGGAAACGGTAAGAGCTACGCCAAATCCATTGACATAGCACTGAAAGCTTACATCAAGAGGAATCCAAAGAAAAAAATTCCATCCAAATCCGGTGAAAAATAAAATTTTTTGGTTATCTGTAAATTTACGATTTTGGCCCCCTTCGGCCCTCATAGCTGGGTAAGGATACAAGTTACCAAAAATCTAATAGTAAGGCGCTACTATAATTTTTCATTAGGAATCCTTTGGAAAAAATTGCATCAAAAGCGGACTAAAAATAAAAAATGAAATTTTTGAAATTCGCCCCTTTTGGGCCCCATTTATCTCGTGAACGGTACATGCCACGTGAAATCCGTTGGCATACTACAGATTGGAAATTTTCTAAGGAGTTTACTGAAAGAAACCCCATCAAAATCCGATAAATAATAAAGATTCTACAGTCATTTATGTGAAAACAACCAATTTAACCCCTTTTGGCCCCTTTTTCTACAACAGACGGGGCCAGGAACATAAAATTATAGCCCCGGTAAAAGCATGTGCCAAGAAACATCATACTAAAATTTGAAAATGATCTGTTCACTGGAACCAAAGTTATGCTGTCCACAGACACAAAAATACCCAATTTTACCCCTTTTTGGCCCCTTTTTCTGAAACGGGTGGGGCCATAAACCCGAAATTAAAACCCGGGATAGCCATAATGCCAAGAAACCACATACTGAAATTTGAAGATGATCTGTCCACTAGAAACAAAGTTATGCTGGCCACAGACGCCGACGCCGACGACTGCGCCATACCATAATACGACCGCAAAATTTTTGCGGTCGTATAGAAACTTGTACAATTGTTGACGCCGCAGCAACTGCCAGCAGAATTTGGATCGCTACGTCTCGCTTCTACGACTTTTGTCGCAGGTGAGACAAAAATATCTGCAAGTTCAATTATCTACCCTTTTTTTTTTTATTATTTTTAAGAAGTTTCCAATCATTACAACATATTACACATAAATGTACAAATTAGACATTCAAGTATATAAATAGCATGTATAACTTCAAAAGGTACAAAATACATAAGTTGGAGATTTTTGTTATTTTAAATATTGCTGATGCAGATTGAATGATGGATAATAAAAAATAAAGTCAGAGAAAGAAGGAAAGATAAATTGATAAAAGATACAATTCATAAAGGAAAATAGAAAATATTGCTATTGGACAAAAAAAAATTGAAAGAAAGATTTATCCTGTTGCACACTAATGCATTTAACAATATTATCAAGCATATTTAAAACAAAAATAATAATAATATCATGAACTATATATGTATTGTAAAATTATTACTGTTCCCCAAGTAACAAAGTCTTAAACAAATTCCATACATTGTCAAACTCCTTTATTTTTTTTGTCTTTTACAGCAATCATTTTCTCAATATTATACATATTTTTAAATATGTTTTTAATTGCTTGAAGGGAGAGGTTCTTCTTAAAGCATCTACAACTATATATATATTGCTTAATGTAAAGAAAACAAATGTTGTAAGGATTATTTCTTGATAATTTTGATAAATCTCTAAACATGAAATTCAATTTATTTAAAGAAAGGTTAATTCCAGCCGAAAGAAACCAATGATCAATATCCAATAAAAAGTTTTGTACTAAGTCACAATTCCAAAGGAGATGTTCTATAGTTGCATTTTCTGATTTACAAAAAGTACACAATGGATCATCAGTAACTTTGATTTTCACTAAAAACTGATTAGTTACAAGAATATTGTGGTTAATTCTGAATTGTAACCATTGTAATTTACTATTTTTTGTGACAGCAAAGGGAAGAATAAAAATATTTTCCCAGTTAAGGTTTTGTTCCCCTTACTTTTCTGCCCACTTCAGTTGTCCAGTGGGAATAACATTATTTCTAGTCAATACATTATACATATCTTTCGAACCTTTTTTGTGTTTTAAAAATATCTGTATAGTGGATGGTATAAAAGGACAAAATAAATTATAGTTTTCTTTAGTATATAATCTTTCTGCTTTTTTTACAGCTGAAATAACACTGTTATATGTAAGAAAATCAATATTGATATCATATTTTTGTTTTAATTCATCTAATGACAGATATCTTCCATTCTGATCAATAAGATCATTTACATATTTAATACCTTTTCTAAACCATTCATTATAAAACACTGATGTATGACCAATTTTTATATGAGTATTTAGCCATATTGGATCCGACAATGCTTCATAATTCATATTTTTCTCTTTTTGAATAATCATTTCCCAT
>MJUU01011340.1:4393-16561 GCA_002080025.1 Modiolus philippinarum
GGGGGGGGGGGGGGCATTATAGGCACATTCTCTAATTTAAACTTGATATTAAAACCAAAATTAAAATGAAGTTAACATCAAAATGTAATAATTACTGTTCAATTTTAAAAGCCCAGAATTTAAAGTAATATATTTAACTCTACCATAGGTTGATAACCGGGACTGTTTCATTGTATCTATATGCCGAAACCGAACTGCGTACCATTCTTTTCCTAAAAGCATGAGATGAAAAAAATTACAAATCTACGGAGCCATTTTACAAACATACAGGATTCTCGTTTCATCGAAGTTAATACAGATTTAACCAATTGATTTGTACCTTTTTAATTTTCTTAAACCAAGTTCTATCTCGATTGTATGGAAAAAAAATAGGCAATTCTTGTCAGTAAACAGAGTTCGTATTAGAAAACGTCAGAAACTGGTAAAAGACTTTTTTTCAAAAACTAATGATAAGGGACCGACAATTTAACTTGATAATAGGGGGAGGGGGGCTAAGGGTTTTTTTTCTAAATATTTTGGAGCTGATTTTATTTGAAAAAAAAATATTTTGGCTGTCAAAATGATGAAAAAAAATTTTTTCTGAACGAGGCTTTCTGTACTCTTTTTTAAAAAAAATATAAATAGAATGTTTACTTAAAACTTTATTTCACAGAAATGAAAATTTAAACGTGTTACGATGCACGATGTAATATCTGTGTAACACCAAGGGTACTTTATCTCGCTTAATTAAAAATTCCCAACCTTACGTTATAATCGGTAATAAGCAGCTGTATGAGTAGACAAAGACTAAATTAACATGTTCGTAATACAATTATATGTTACATGTGAATAACAAAGCTCTTTATTGAAACGCATGTTATGATAAAATTTAAACGGTTAATTTTAAACAAGTTCACAAAATACTTTTTAATAAATGCGTTATGTTCATATTAAGTGTATCAATGATTTTTCTTCTCATCTTATATTGGCGACACTGAAAGGCATTCAGTAATTGATAATGCAACATCAATTGACCATCGCATTAATTAACACTTTATCCTCCAGTGACGTATATATCAGCTCTACTACCTAAGACTTTATTGATGTGCACCATGGCCCTCCATACATTTCAATTGCAAACTTTTTGTGCGTGTCCTGTAGCCTAATGGCAAATCTCTACTGCAATTATGAGTAGTAGTTCTTAAGACTACTTTTGTAGTAATAACAGCTGTTACAAGAGCTCCAGAAACAGAAAATCCCAAAAATCGTTAAATCTAAGGGAGGGTAGGCAACTTCAAAGATAATTCCGCTTGAGAAAAGAAGGTGAAATTGCTCGAACTTCGGTTGAATAACGTAGAAAAATGATTGAATATAACCGACATATCACAATTTTAGGAACAATCACCCACAGAAAGAAACTGCGCCTAAATTTGGGGAAAATAAGAAAATTGAGTGATTTTGACACTACCAGCTTTCCATATATTTCTCTGTAGCAGTTCTTACGCTATTTATGTCAAAGATTTTAGCTACTGGAGCGAAGAAAAGCCGGTTTGGCGCCACTAAATTCCGGTTCTCTGGGATGACTTTAGTACGAACGTGGCACCACTTCCGGTTCTNGAAAATAAGGAAATTGAGTGATTTTGACACTACCAGCTTTCCATATATTTCTCTGTCATGAGCAGTTCTTTCGCTATTTATGTCAAAGATTCTAGCTACTGGAGCGAAGAAAAGCCGGTTTGGCGCCACTAAATTCCGGTTCTCTGGGATGACTTTAGTACGAACGTGGCACCACTTACGGTTCTTTGGGACGACTTTAGTACGAAAAAAACGCCAAAAAACACAATTTTTAGGTGGGGTGGGCTGTTGCCCTCCACCCACCCCTCCACTCCACCCCAATTTTGCTCCCATTCCACCCTCCCCAAATTCCTAATACTTGAACTTATTTCCTGTCAGCATCAACTATATTCTGCCTCATCTCATTTGCATATAATTCGCATAAATTTGCAAAGAAATGATAATACGACTTTCTAGAAAAAAGCTCTGGTGGACAAAGAGTTAAATGGTTGAAATATTTTGTTCTATTTTACGATTAGTGTCAATTTTCAGATATTTATTTCCATTTGTACATGTATATAAAGATAAGAACAATTTAATTTTGTCAAATCGTCAGATCTAACATCTCTAATAAAGTTTATTACAAGTTTTTATCCTAATCTTATCAGACATAATTCTCTTTAATTAGCAAGGGTCAATTTGACTTTTACAAATCGTCTGGCTGTATTAAGTGAACTGTGCGATCGAATGGTAATTTTTATATCCCCAAAATTAAAGCGATATTAAGTCCAACTAAAATCGAATTAATTTTAATGTTGTAATCAAATGATCCCTGCTAAAGTTTATCTATACACGTTATTATTGCTCCTCTGGGGAATATATAATCCACAAATATAACGATGAACTGTTAACCCAGACAAGTTTATAAAATGTAAATTTCTCACTGGGTCATCTGTCTGATTATCAGGAAATGTTTCACTAGATGTCCTAGATAAAACAAAAATTCTTAAACAATAAAATAATTTAATGAAATACGTTCCGAAAGTGACCAAAACAACGATTTTTTTTACTTGTTTAAATTTTTCTGTGCATTATATTACAAGATCATTCAGTCATTTTCATGGTTTTTTCGATTGTTGTTTTTTATTGTTTTTTTTTGTGTGGTTATTTTTTTTTTTAATTTTTTAATTTTTGTTTTTTGAGATGTTTTTTACTTATTATTTTTTGTATTATTTGGACCACTTTCGTATTATGGCTTTCCATATTATTTGATTCCGATGATGCTGATGAGAGATTATTCCTTGAACACGTGTGCAGAAAAATCAAAATTGGCTATGGCCGGGATGAGTCCGTCTAGCACACACCTTTCATTCAAAGATGCTCTCCTCTGAAAATGCTGGGCCGGTTAGAACCAAACTTTGCTAAAATAGTCATTGGATAATGCTCTGCAAAAGGGTGTTTTCCGGTCAGTTATATCCAAGATAAACGGGGAGCATAGTTTAACATGAACACCTATGGGAAACACATCCAAATATCTTCTTCTCTGAAACTCTGAAACTGCTGAGCCTAATCTTGGTCACAATAGTCTTTTGGTGGCCTCTTCAAAAACTTTTTTCAGGTCAACGCTACATTAAAATGGCTACCAGCAAGGGACATAGCTTTAACATTGGACCCTATTATAAAACACTTTCAAAGCTTGGCACCTCTGAAACTTCTGAGCCAATTCGAACCAAAACCTGGCTTCATTAGTATTATTTAGGTACTTCCCTGCAAGAGGGTGTTCTTCAGGTCAGTGCTATAATCAAGATGGACGCCAAAGGAGAACAAAAAGTTTTTTTTTTGCTGTTTTTGGTTTTTAAGTCAGCGCTTCATCAAAGATAACCGCCGGCGGGGAACATCAACCTTGACATTGATCCATATGGGTAAGACAAATTCAAAGAATTGTCTTAAGGTGTTCCTCTGTAATAAAATAAAAAAAAGAAAAAGAAAAAAAAAAGAAAAGAAAACGAACTTGCTGTGAATTTAGTTTCAGCACATGCGCATTTCGACAACTTCTGTCTTTTCAGTGCAGAAAAACGGTGTTTTTCAGCTCAGTGCTATATCCAAGATGGCTGCCAACAGGGAACTTAGTATGACATTATACACTATGTGAAAACACATTCAGAGATCTCATCTTCTGAAAATGTTGAGCCAATTAGAACCAAACATGGCCACAATAGTCTTAAGGTAGCAACTGCAAAAAATGTCGGTGTTAAATCCAAGAGAACATAGTTTTACAATTGGACCTTATTGAAAAACACATTTAATATTTTCTCGCTTATGATATTCTTTAGCTCATCAAATGCAAAAATGATCAGGTCATTGATTTATCCAAAATAGCTGACAGCGGGAAACATAGTATTACATAAGACCTTATATGAAAACACATTAAAAACTGCTTAACCACTTGGAACCAAACCTGGCCGAAATAGTCTTTAGGTAGTCCCAAGCAAAAAACAAGTGTTTCAAGTCAGCACTTTATCAGATATGGCTGCCAGAAGGGAACAAAATTTTTACATTTAATCCCATGAATAAACACGTTCAAAGATTTTCTCCTCTGAAACTGCCGAGGAAATTGGAACTAACTTGACAAAACAGTCGTTAAGCCTGCCGTCACCTGCAAAAAGATAGTTTTTCAGGTTAAAGGCATATCTAAGATGGCCTCTAGCCGTGAACACAGTTTTAGCATTAGACCCTATGAAAAAAAACACATTCAAGGATCTTCTCCTCTGAAATTGCTGAGCAAGTTGGAACCAAATTTTTGCCAAAATAGTTTTTCATGTCAGTGCTCTATCCAGAATGGACACCAACGGGGATATATTTAGCATTGGACCCCATCGGAAAACACATTTAAAGATTTTCTCATTTGAAAGTGCCGGTTCAGTGTGAACCAAACTTCGACATGCATAAAAGGTATTTTCAGTTAGATGCTACAGTAGTGTTTAGGAGGACCCCTGCAAAAAGGCGTTTTCTGGTTTGTGCTATAGTGAAGATAGCAACCAGCGGAGAACATAGTTTACAACTAAACCCCATGGGAAAACAAATTTAAAGATTTTGATCTCTGAAACTGCTAAACAAATTTGAACCAAACCTAATCACAACAGTCTTCAGGTATTGTTCTGCAAAAGTTTATTTTTTTTCAGGTCAGTGCTATATCCTAGTTGCCGCCAACGGGGAACAGTAATAACATAAGACCCTATGGAAAAACACATTCAAAGATCTTCTCCTCTAAAACTGCGGAATCACAATTATATTATTTCGTTGGTTACCTGCAAAAAGGGTGTTTCAGGCCTACGCTATATCCAAGATGGCTGTCAGAAGGAACATAATTTTTAAAACAAAATCAATGGGTAAACACATTCAAGGATCTTTTCGTCTGAAACTGCTGAGTCAGTTCGAACCTAACTTGACCAAAATAGTCCTTAGGTTGTCCGCAACAAAACGTCAGAGATATAGCCAAAATGGACGCCAGTTTTAAAATTTGTATTGTGCCATAAGAAATTATATAAACACAAGCAAAACCAATATATCTAAAATATGAATCTTCTAACATCGTTTGTTTTGTTATACCTATTGTATAAGTCATGGTGAGTTTGTGTTCCACAAATCCTATAGATTAAGGTCGACCTCCGATTTGAATGCGGATTAGCGCAGGGAAGATTTCTGTATGATTATATTCCTCTGTGTTAATCCAAGGATACTGTTTTTGATGTTTTTATAGGGCTACAGGATGTAAAATTTGAAATAGACCATTACCAAATTTCTGCAGAATACAGGCTTCAGATCAGAATTCTTGAGAATTAGTATAAAATGGCTTTAAGTCGGGTGTGGATAACCATCGTGTTCGAGTTCGAGTTAAAGTTCGAGTTACAGTTCGAGTTAAAATTCGAGTTATATTTAATTCGAATTGTTGATTTTCTTGTACCATCTATCGAGTTACGTTTCGGGTTAGAGTTAAAATTCGAGTTAAAAAAAAGTTCGAGTTAATATTAATATTAAGTGATATTTTGATTAGCCACGATAATTTTGCACTTCTTACATGTAGTCTAAAGTGAAAAGATAGTTCAATCAGAAGTCTATGCATACTTCTCAAGTTGTCAAAGTGATAACAAACATGAACACAACTCAAGTTTGTTTTTTTTTATACTTTCACACTCTAGCATAAAAATTAGTTTCACTGATAAAAAAAAATGTCATATTTTTTTTAATTCAAAGAGTAGTGAGACTTTAAAATTAAAACAATGGTCAAGAGCTGACATCCCGAGATCCTGTTTCAATTAAAATCTACATCGATCATCCCAAGCTGTGTTCTAAACAACTTGAAGACTCTAACAGGAAGATAATTTTGTGCAAGATTAAATGAATCTAACACCGGTGAAAGTGCAAGATCAAGAAATCTCAGACACCCAAGGGTAAGATTTCAAGCCTCGTCAGAGAACCATTGAAATCTTACCCGAGGGTATCTGAGATTTCTAAATCTTGCATTTTCAACGGTGTTTGATTTATTTTCTCACATTTGTAACCATAAAATGGGGTTTGTTTACAACCACACAGTACTTGACGTCTGACGTTCCTATGACGTCAGAATAAGTTGCCTGGTAATTTTCCGTCTTATATATATCTTGTACCCCTGAAAACCGGAACTGCCTTATCGTTTTAGTGAGAAAACCAAGTCTGTCCAATATAAAAACTAGAGGCCAAGAGACTGAACCTGTATCGCTCACCTTTGTCATAGCTGACACCACGAGACAGTTCAAATAACCTAATGATAAAATGTCTCCTTTTCAAGTATGTGAATAAACCTTGATATTATTTGTTTAAATTTTAACTATATTTTCTGATGGCAACGATTTTGGATATGGTGAAGACTTAAAGGTCGCCTTTTTGAAGGGGGCAACTAAGGTAACAAGTTTGGTTCCAATTGGTCTAATAGTTTCAAAGACAAAAAAACTTTCAACATTATTATCCATAATATCAGGTCAAATATTGAACTAAGTTCCAAACTGTTGGCAATCTAGGAGATGGTGCAGACTTGTCAGACATTTTTAAAGGGAAATTAAAGACCTAGGAAATATTGTGAACAAGTTCGATTCGATTGGCTTTGTTGTTTCAGAGGAGAAAATATTGGATGCTTGCCCACATGGCGTATGTATGCTCTCCGATGGCGGTCATAGACTTGCCGGACACATTTTTCAGAGCATGAATTCCAAAAAGGGTTAAATGTTAAACAAAGTTACCCGCCGGCAGGCATTTTGGATGAGGACAGACAACTTGACCATGTTCATTTAAATGTTGTCCTTGATATGCTGAACATTTTTGCAACTTATATTTGACCTCTATTTCAAATTATTTTTGGAAATAAAAGACAAAAGGTTTAAAATTCCAACAATTTTGACCATATTCAATAGGTAGTCCTTGACACGCTGAACATTTTTGCAATTTAAACTTGACCTCTATCTTTAATTGTGTTTGGAATATAAGACAAAAGGTTTAAATAACCGAAAAATTCGATCAATAAAGGACAATTACTCCCATATGGGCATTTGGAATCATATACTAGGTAGATCTTGATATGCTGAACATTTCTGCAATAATACTTAATTACTTCTATCTGTTATAGTTTTTAATAGAAAATTTAAAAATAAACATCAAAATTCTGAAAATTTTACGGAACAGGTGCAAACACTCTATGGATCATCAGATATTCTTTAAAATTGAAGATGGGTAGATCTTGTCATGCCGATCATTTTTTTCCACATGTCAAATGATTTCTGCAATGGTTTTTGAATTATTGGCCAAAAACTGCAATTACTCCCAAGTTTTAATTTTAGGGGTGAGGCATTTTTAGCAATGGTGGTCATATTGTTTCATGCTGATGATTCAAGCCAAGTTTGGTTTCATTTGGCCAAGTTGTTTCAGAGGAGAATATTTTTGGGAAAAAGAATATACGTGTATAATTTTTCCGTTGTTTCAAATGGTTTAGTTATAAATGTGTTTTCCGTGGCAACTATCTTCAGGACCATAAACTGCTCAGCAAATTATTACGGAACGACCGAAGAACATCGTTACAACTGCACTAAGTCTAACGCACATGATTCGGAGATCCTTGGCGATCCTTGGTTACATTCAACGAAATTCAGTTTAAACTGTTCCAAATAACCGATACATCAAACCAATCTAATATAAACCCGATAAAACTTATATATGAAATATGAAGATGACATGTAATTAAAAAACATTTATCCTTTTTTTTNAAAAAAAAGATGAATTTTGTAATTATTTCTATCCATGTTAACCTTTCCAAGGAGGACAGTAACATTCATCGAACTTGTTCTAAGACTTGTTCATGTTGTTTCTTGTCGGGCTACGCATCCCTATCACCAAAACTCATTTTTAATTGTGATTTTTTTACTTACCGAACTCAATTTTGGTGATTGAAGTAATAATTCATTCAAATAAAAAAAATATTCAAAATATATTAAAATATCAATAAGACGAGTACTGCCCTGCAGCGCCGTACTTTTTGATTTCATTCGGCTGCACCTCGTACTAATAATATGATATACTAATATTTCTATTAAACTGAAAAAAATAATTTATTGCAGTATTTTTCTTACTCATGAAGTTCTCTAACAAGTGAATCATTTGGCTTAACTTCAGACCTATTCTCTGGCAAACCCCTTAATATCCTTGTCGAAATTTAACAAACGTATTTTATTTAGTATTCCTCGATTTGTCCGTAACTCGACATTCAACTCGATATATGACATTATAGTCAATTTTTCCAGTTGACTCGAATATTAACTCGAACTCGAATGATAACTTTAACTCGAACTGTAACTCGAACTCGAACTTTAACTCGAACTCTAACTCGAACTCGATGGTTATCTACACCCCTATCAGTCTATGTATATTCTATGATTCTATTTTGAATCTAGTTATATATGTGTTCTATATTAAAGGGGTGCACGAAATGTTACAATCCACTTATTTTTTACCAATCTTTAACTAAGTGACATGTAACGCCTACATAGTCTACTTGTTCAAATGCTTGAGAAATGCAATTTTTGAGTATCTCTTACTACTATTACAAAAAAGTTAATGTCAGTACCGTTTTGTGCAATTTAAGAAAAAATGATAACAATTTAGAATTATCTTATATTCGAACTTCCTGCAGAATTACAAATGTCTAAGTTCTAGACTACTTGAATTTAAAAACTCTTAACTAATACCTTCTATCAAGTCAAATGCTATTATCGGTTTCTGCATTTTTAAACTACAGCTTTGTATAAGAACTTGCTGTGTTTAGTGTTTTATTGCATTTGAACAACACTTGAATGGAAACAAAACCAAAAATAGTATATAGTTAACTAAGAAGTGAACTTTATCAAATATCAAATCAATACTTTAATTAATTACAAAATAGATTCGGATTTCGGACCAGAAATCCGAATCTATTTTGAACCTTACAATATCTAATTTTTTGTAAATTTTGTTGAAAACTAAGGGGTATCTCCTTCATGCAAAGCTCTGTCCTTAGCTGCTCATTTTGGCTTTACATTTAGATCTTATTGGTTATTTTTTCTCTCTCAGTTTGTATACACCTTTGAGTTGATGGTCTTCAAAACGTTTAGATTTTATCTGCACTGAAGAGACATAAGTTGTCGAAATGCGCATATGCAGAAAATAAATTCACAGTAACTTCGGTATTTAGTTATTTTTTAAAGGAATTGCAGAAGAAATATGCAGGAAACTTATACTTTTTCAAATAATTCTTAACTCCAGGGGTCATAACTTTGAAACGAAAAATTGAAATTTAATCAAAATCGAAACTGAGTTTGCATTTATGGTAAGGAAGACAAACTGCAAAAAGAGTTATTTTTCCATTTTATCTTTGCTTATAAATTAAATCTGCAAAACATTCACGCGGGAACATTCATAACCGAATTCTAAATATCTAAATTTCAGAAATCTTTGTTTAAAATTAAGGATTAACAAATGATTCATGGCAAAATAAATTAACCCTTAGACTGCTACACGCGACTATTGCCGTTTTTGAGACTCTCTGATGCAAAGGTCGCCGTGTTGGTGTTAATTTTAAATATTAGAACGCTGGCTACAATTTCAGACCAGCCAGTAACTGCTTTGAATGATTTTAGTTTCCTTTTTGCCTGAAACATCGGCACTTGACAGAAGAAAATTTTTAAAATGTTATATCTTGGCTACCTATTGTCACCCGTAAGCCGAAAAATACAAACCCCATTGAAACAATATTAATGTAAACATCTTAAATAAGGTGTCTCTTAATTTTGACAGTGTGAAAGCTTTCTGATTTGCACAGTGACCGCTTAAAGCCGAAAATCGTCAATTTTGCTGATTTGGGTGGGGTTATATCCCTTACTTAACCCCATACCAGACCCTACCTTACCCGGGAATAAACCAAGGAGGCCAGTGTGCAGAAATATGGTAACTCTTTTCAAGGACCACAACAGACGTGGCCTCCGCATATCATACAGTCCTCCAGGTCAATAACTGGTACGAAAAATGACCAAAATTCGTGTTTTTTTTCTTTAGGTACCCAGGTTTGGACTATTAGACCGCCCATCCCCTCACTCAACCCACCCCAACCCGTGCTAACCTATAGTTGCTTTATTGGTATCAGCCATCATCAATATCAGGCTTCAGATCATTTGCATATTATATACATAAATTTGCAACATTAAAAAACGAGGGGTCCCCCATTTTTTACTCAGCAGCTTATGGGTTTAGCAAATAGGGTATGTAAGTCTCGCCATGTGACCCTCGAGATTTCACAATTTACAATTCGAAAAAGTTTCCAGCCTTAACATGACGTCAAAGGATTATGACGTTCACATTTTTGCTTGAAACGTCATATATTTTTGTCAAAAATGTAACTTCCGGGTACAATTTATGTGCCCGGAAGTTTCAGAAATTAACGAGACTTACAAACCCTATAGTCAACGGAAATGTTTTTTTTCAGTGCTAGGAAGCTCAACTTTGTATTTTTCACTTGTTTATATCGTGAAATGAAAAAAAAATCGGTCCATTTCAAGTAGTTATTGGAAGAAAAAAAAATTGGAAATGGCCTCTGTTAAGAAATTATGTAATTGGTAAATATTGGCCACAGCAAAAAATAAAATTCTTTCCATGAAGAGATATGCAAAGAAGAAGATGCAGACTGCCGACTTAACAAAATTTTGGCTAGTCAACAATAGAAACTGCAATCCTCCCGGTACCATGATCTCAAATGGGCAAGAGAGATAACGGGTACACGAACCTAGATACGTTAGCAAATATTTAACCCCAACTCTCCGGTTTTTTTCTGAAGAAGTTTATAAGTAAGGATCCGAATTGATATCAATTCAAATACCGACCTCCCTGGTTGACAAAGAAGACCCCTACAAACTTTGTGGCTACACAGATGTAGAAACATCCAAATATAAGCTGAAGCACAATATACTGACATATACTGACATGTCCAGTCATCATCTTGCCATATCCCGCCAAAGGAGCAGAACTGCTCACCGCCACGCAAACCCTTTAAACACCCAAAGAGAAAATATTATATCGTTCAAACATGTGAGCGTCCCCGAGGCGAGATCAATCGTCATTTGGAAATGCAAGCGGGCCATCTTTGGACAAAAAGTATTCGAGTGCACCTTGAATATTGTTTATTTCATATTTCATTCCCAATATTTGTCAAATGGGTACCGTCATTTCTATAAAGTTTGTGTTCCCTAGCGCGAATATATTTTTTTTAAATCTTATTACACAATCTGCAATGGCTGATAATAAAATTTTGAACCATAAAGTTTAATCGTTTTTTAGAATTCTCCACGTCTTTACCAGATTTTGCAAAATGCCAGTACCTTCTCATCAAAATTTCGGATCATATAATCCTTGCACGTGGACACAATATCCTCAACCTGAGAAGATCTTTTTCAGTGTCTGTATGCAAATCATAAACTTTTTTTGTAGATCATTAGAACCCACTTGAATGACAATAAATTACGCCGCGGGAAGGTTAACCATGTTATGATCCTTATTGAACTCGTCCTAAATCAGTCCCCTCTGTCCGTGCCAAGTACCAAGTTATATGACAACCAGAGTTCTTCAGGTTCAGCTGCCTTCCCTCTGGTCTCGTAAAAGTGTTTTTCCGGACCCAGTACACAATGAATGAACCAATTATCCATATATTTCATTTGCCTTTGACGTTGAAATTCGGGAAAAAGGCGACAAGAATTTGATTATAAAGTGAAATGTATAAATCTAGGCGATAATACTTTTTGAAAGCATCTGATGACCAGCGTCCCCTCTCTGTGGTCTCTTCATCGAAACTGAGCCGCTTTGGTTCTGTAGCTCCACCTATTCTTAATGCATGTGTCTTATAATGCCGGTTTTTTTTAGCAAAAATGCAAGGTTTTCCTCAAAGTCGAGGGAAACTGATATTTTGTCATTTTTGATTCGTCATAGTGTATGAAAAGTTGTGAGCCATGATTATTGCCTCGAATAGCCATTTAGCTTTTCAGGTAAAAGACCTGAAAAATTTAAAACTGTTCGTCTTGTCTACGAATT
>MJUU01011340.1:17795-29833 GCA_002080025.1 Modiolus philippinarum
AAAAAAAATTGGAAATGGCCTCTGTTAAGAAATTATGTAATTAGTAAATATTGGCCACAGCAAAAAATAAAATTCTTTCCATGAAGAGATATGCCAAGAAGAAGATGCAGACTGCCGACTTAACAAAATTTTGGCTAGTCAACAATAGAAACTGCAATCCTCCCGGTACCATGATCTCAAATGGGCAAGAGAGATAACGGGTACACGAACCTAGATACGTTAGCAAATATTTAACCCCAACTCTCCGGTTTTTTTCTGAAGAAGTTTATAAGTAAGGATCCGAATTGATATCAATTCAAATACCGACCTCCCTGGTTGACAAAGAAGACCCCTACAAACTTTGTGGCTACACAGATGTAGAAACATCCAAATATAAGCTGAAGCACAATATACTGACATATACTGACATGTCCAGTCATCATCTTGCCATATCCCGCCAAAGGAGCAGAACTGCTCACCGCCACGCAAACCCTTTAAACACCCAAAGAGAAAATATTATATCGTTCGAACATGTGAGCGTCCCCGAGGCGAGATCAATCGTCATTTGGAAATGCAAGCAGGCCATCTTTGGACAAAAAGTATTCGAGTGCACCTTGAATATTGTTTATTTCATATTTCATTCCAAATATTTGTCAAATGGGTACCGTCATTTCTATAAAGTTTGTGTTCCCTAGCGCGAATATTTTTTTTAATCTTATTACACAATCTGCAATGGCTGATAATAAAATTTTGAACCATAAAGTTTAATCGTTTTTTAGAATTCTCCACGTCTTTACCAGATTTTGCAAAATGCCAGTACCTTCTCATCAAAATTTCGGATAATATAATCCTTGCACGTGGACACAATATCCTCAACCTGAGAAGATCTTTTTCAGTGTCTGTATGCAAATCATAAACTTTTTTTGTACCAAGATCATTAGAACCCACCTGAATGACAAGATTACGCCGCGGGAAGGTTAACCATGTTATGATCCTTATTGAACTCGTCCTAAATTAGTCCCCTCTGTCCGTGCCAAGTACCAAGTTATATGACAACCAGAGTTCTTCAGGTTCAGCTGCCTTCCCCCTGGTCTCGTAAAAGTGTTTTTCCGGACCCAGTACACAATGAATGAACCAATTATCCACATATTTCATTTGCCTTTGATGTTGAAATTCGGGAAAAAGGCGACAAGAATTTGGTTATAAAGTGAAATGTATAAATCTAGGCGAAAATACTTTTTGAAAGCATCTGATGACCAGCGTCCCCTCTCTATGGTCTCTTCATCGAAACTGAACCGCTTTGGTTCTGTAGCTCCACCTATTCTTAATACATGTGTCTTATAATGCCGGGGCTTTTTCGCAAAAATGCAAGGTTTTCCTCAAAGTCGAGGGAAACTGATATTTTGTCATTTTTGATTCGTCATAGTGTATGAAAAGTTGTGAGCCATGATTATTGCCTCGAATAGCCATTTAGCTTTTCAGGTAAAAGACCTGAAAAATTTAAAACTGTTCGTCTTGTCTACGAATTATTTGGAATTTTGATCGGTTTTTGAACTTTTGACTGTTAAGTTCAATTCTTCGTCAATAAATCTAATGTCTGAATAGCGCAAGGCGTGGGCTCTTTGGTTCATGTTAGTGTCGGTGGCTATTTCTCCAATCCTAGAAAAGACAAAAAAGGCCAGTGAAAATGCGGCGTAAAATAAGGAGCATTCGAACGACGAACTGCATACATGGCGTAGCGACGATATCAAATTTTAAGCAAGCTGATTGAAATAGGGACACGGACGTCAGGTTTGAAAGGTTTTGTGATTTTAAGCCTTCGATCATTTTTCTTACTATAAAGGTTTGTGTATTATCCTGATGGCAGTATAATTTATGCACAAAGCTTTCCCCGAAATGTAATTTGTAATAGTAGACGGCGAGCGATGTGCGCAATATAAAATGTTATTGGGGGGGGGGGCACAAATTATCTAATTTATAGGATTGCCTAAAAGTATGATAAGAATCAACTTCCGTTTTGTAAATTTTTCTGTTATTTTCAGCCAAAGAAGAATCTATAAGATGTTCAATCTCAGCTGTTAAATCTTCCAAATATGGTCTTGGACTATTTCTTCCCCTTCTGTCTCCGCAGCAGGAAACAACTCTCGAAACCTCAGCCATTCAGAACGACTTAGAGAATCTGCAATTTTGTTAATTTTCCCAGGAATATGAATTGACTTATCATAATATTGTGACAAGGAACTATACTGTATGCGATTTTGATGACTTCCGATTAAGACGACAGATTTGTTTTCAATATTAATGTTATTCTCTTATTTTTTTTTTAAATCTCCCTGAAATCTGAATTGCGACAACTACAGGAAATAGTTCCAAAAATGTGATGTCAGTGAGGATACTTTTTTTCAACCCATTCTTTGGGCCAGTTAGCCTTGGCCAATCTACCCTGAAAATATATAACGAAACCTTTGTCCTCCAGCACCTGTAAATGGGTCGATGGAATCGGCATCGGCCCAGAGAGATTCGAGCATGACGGTATAATGCGTCAAAAAGAATGCCAGACTCTTAGGTCTTCCCTGTTGGAGATAGTCACTCTGATTAATTTTGTGGTGGGATTTTTCGACTCCGCATGTTGCGTCTATGAACCTCCTAGGCAAAGCCCGACCCGGGGCTACGACCTGACATGCAAAGTTCAATAGCCCAATTAACGATTGTATTTCACGTAAACTAACCTTCTTGGCCCTAATGAAGACTTCTAATTTGGTTTTTATGTATAATAATTTTTCTGTGGGAAGTCTTAATATCATTTCGGTTAATGTATCGAAGTCGATCCTCAGAAAAGTCTAAATTTCTGGTGGCTCTATTGTCTTATCTTCAGCCAAAGGGACACCCAAAAGTCTACATACCCCTCTAGTGCCAGGAGGGCTACCAAAAGAAAGTCATTTAAATAGTGTAAAACTGATGGAGGCCCCGAACGGAACACACTCGTCGTAATAGTATGCACCATACAACCGAAACCCCTATTGGAGAGACTTTCAATAATCTGAAGGAGCTCTTACTGTCATCCCTCGCTAATTTGCCCCCCTTTCCGATGCGTTTAATTATCTTTACTGCATCATCAAGGCTGGAATTACGGACAGAGCAGAATTCTGGATCTATATAATCGTTTAAGGAGTTATAATGAGGAAAAGATAAATCGCCATTTTTCCTTGTTGCTAAAAAATCGCTGAAATACGTAAGGTTGGGACAGGGGATGTGTTAATTCTTTGTTAAAATTTTCTGCAACTATTTTCAACGTTGTGAAACACTATTTAAATTTCTTGATTGAACTGGTAATCTAGTTCCTGTGTATTGTAATTTGAAACCGGAATAAAGACCTTTCATTGTCTCGTTCGCGATTTTTTTGATTAGGATAGGTTCTTAAAAAGATTCTACTACTGTTCAGCATGGATGGGGGAGCCCCGAGATAAAAGAGATGAGAATTTTTTATCCCTGCAAAATTTGTCAGGGTGAGCCTCTTGACACTTTGAACATTTGTGTGCGAATTCACAACGAATCCCATGGCTGCATTTTCCTTTGCTAAAGCCCTAACAGGCTCGAAAAGAAAAGGAATCCTTTTCGAGAGTTGGGCAGATTGTGTGTATTGAATCGTTGCACCCTTTGCTCAAACGAGTTCTTTTGTGCTTAATAGATATATAAACTCTTTTTTGTGTGGTGTTGACACGTAAAGAACCCACAACTCCATATCCATTTTAACCCATGAGGAATGTGGAGAGCGAGATTTCCTAAGGCGGTATTGCTCCTCATAGGAGACCCAACCTAATCTGTTACCCCTTGCCACAGCAAGGCGGACAGTATGCATTTATTTCAATAGTTCTTGACCCCTGTTTGGTCATTGTTGAAGCACCATGTAGATCATGAACACAGAAGACCATATGTGAATATTATATATTTCATTTTGTTTATTTTGTACAACTGTAATTTGCCCTTCATTAATATGAAGAGTTCCACTGAGTTAGGGGTCCAGGATAAATCATTGTCGGATTTCAAAAGGAGTGATAAATCAATGAATTCCCCGACCCATACTTTTTCTTTCATTTTGACTGGAATATGTTCACTGATAGGATCAACAATGTTTGTTGTATAGTTTGGTGTTTGCCTAATTTGTATTAGATCCGTACCTACGGCCCCTTGGGAAATATTGCTGTTCGTCAGATTTGTTTGTAGGTTTTGGGTCGCTTGACCAGTATGTGATGGGATGACTTGGTCTGACAAATGTTATTAACTTTGAGCTGAAGCACCTTGCAAGGGACTACTATTTACAAATTGCACACCTGTTGGTCGGATAAAGGTTGAAAGCCCCGAGCCTGATTGGACGGCCTGGTCTAAAAGCTGAATACTAGCATTTTTTCCAGAATATGAGACACAACTGGATAAGCCTTGGTCCGAACTGGCTGGTACACTGAAGTAGCTGTATGGTCCGTAGAAATTACAGCGATCTATGACAAATGAGGTGAGCCTTGTGATTGTGATAATGAATATCTACTAGAAGGATTTATATTACTCCCCGAGATCTCTGTGATTGGCAAAGGAGCTGACAGTGACCTTTGTGATTGTTGTCGTTGAGAGGTTGGACGATTCTGTGACTATTGAAAAAGTGTTCAATCTCTAAATATTTTATTTTTTCAGGCTCGGAAGAAATTCTAAAAGAACAAATGCTTACTTGTACGTACATCCCCTTTTATTAAACCTGTTAATCGAAAAAAGATACACATTAGTAGTCCTGTGTTGAGCTCTTAAGTGTAATACTTACCTTAAATGTAATCCGATTACACTTAAGGTTAAGGACCACCCTTTAATGTAATCCGTCCTGTCCTTGACTAGTAAAACTTTTAATTTATATCCTATCAGTTAGCTGTCAGTTTTTTCAACATATTTCGCTTTATATTCTTCTTATGTTGTGATTTGACGTGCACTTGATTATCTATCAAAATGGCAATATGCAGAAACTAAATTTACTGTTACGTTCTTATATAACCTTTAATGGACATAAAATAGGCAATAAAGTTCGCGAATATGTTTTAACCAACATTTCGCATATTAAAAGATACTCATTAGTTTTTAAACAAATATTGTAAAATTTAGATATTGCAAGTTTTGATAGAATCGGTTTTCGGGTCAGCACCGAGGTACTGACTACTGGATGGTTCTAACAGTCCACCAGCAGAGACATCTTCCCATTGGTTTAATCAAAGAAGCCCATATCAACAAGTTATGACCAGCCAACGAGAACAACTCCCGTTTACTCGGGAATTCGACCTACTTCGACTCGTCGTCAGGGGTGATACCAATAGTTGGCGAATTACCCTATGGGCTCCAGGAGAAATTGAGCGCGAGGGCAGTCAGCTAGAATGTCAGGCAAAACGTACCATTTTCGCCATTCACGGAATTTTGCAATTTCATATCTGAAATGTGCACACTAAAGAACGAATCCTCCATAACTGTTGACTAAGATATTCAAATCACGAAGAAGCCAATTACTCAGCCTACTCAGCAGCAATCTTTGAGTAGACCTAGAATCACCACACGCACCACGCAAGACTGAAATAGACAGAAATGCAGATGCAACATCCGGTAAAGAAAGTTTAGATATCTGTATTCTACATAAGGTGAAACACCCATTAAATGAGTCCGCATTGTGAAATTGATCAAAACGAGTGGCTACTCGGACCCAAACAGCTCTTGGCTGCGAAGCAGACATCCCCAGAAGACCATGGTCTAGTTAATCAAGACATGGACAAAGAGATCAGACCCGTGGTCAGAACTGCCAAGAAAAATAACCCGTCACCTGCTGTTGCCACACTAGGCCTGATTAAAGCTGTCCATGCTGCAGAAGCGAAATATGGAAGGAATGTTATTGAATTCGTAACCCGTGATTTCTACGTCGATATCAGATTATTTCCTGCTCCTGCTCAAACGATGAACAGGCTACCCGATATTCCTACGTACATTTCGGGTTAATTTACTGTCCCTGTCCAACAGAGGAAAATGCTATTAAACGTTTTCAGGATACACTGGGCCCTTGAATTCGGGAATCGTTGACTTCACATATTTGCCTCAAATATAAAGTCCCGAAATTATGGCAACATTTACTTGCTGCGAGTGATCTCGCTTTAATTTTTAAGGAATTAGACTTGAAGGCTGATGATAAACCAATAACTCGTAGAGGGATAATTCCAACCATCAAACAGGACTTACGATCCAATTCAACTCCTTGATCCCGTTATCATACGCGGGAAACTTTTCTTTCGAGATTTAATCCAAGAGACAATAAACTGGGACCAGCCCGTTTTAAAGAATTTGATCAATGAATGGGAAACGTGGAGATATTCTCTTAAGGTAGATAGACACTGTTGTAATGCGCAATTCAATCGCTCATTAAAAAAAGAGTCGGATACGATGATGGTTTGAGTTTTGGGACGGAACAGTTATTTGACGTCATAATTGAATGACAGATATGAAACGTCATACGTCGTTTAGTTTGCCGCGAATTAACCCCTTTTCCCGTAAATAATGTTTAATCCGGAACTTTTGTAAAATATCTCCGTTAAAAGCATGGTGACATATACATTTCTTGATTGTAACCAATAAATTACACCATAAAGTATCTGTTCACAAAAATACATCAAATTTTCATTGATAAAAGTTGATATTTATTAATCTAAAATTGCCTTTCCATGTTTTTTCCGTGCATTCTTTGTAAATTTAGGTGTAAAATGGCTAAAAATGAACAAACTTTGATCTCAATTCTAGAAAAAGCAAGCATGGTGACCTATATTTTGGGAAAGTATAGATTTGTGCTTCAATTGTGCCGACTTACAAGAAAATCTCATGGATATGAATATTACTGTCTATCTACCTTAAATGTATTTTAGATCAGAACAGAGACAAAAGAACAGTTTATGCAACGTGTCTCTATAGCATGAAGAGCCTGTGATATAACAGGTGTCCGCCCAACAAGAAGGGACGTACCCTACAACACTAGCTGTTGGGGACTCTAGTGAAGCTAGTTTTAGCACCGGGGACAACCGAAGTCATACTGTAATCAGTTTGCGAACTGTATGGAACTCAACACATACTAGAGACTAAAAAGTCTATTGACACAGGTTCCGAGTCAGAACTTATATGTAATATGACACGGAAGGAATACACAGTAATTGACCGTTGAAAAGCTCCAATAGTATATGAGCTTGGGAAATCTGCTATGTTACGCCTTCAATAAGAGATCCAGGACAAAACAGATATTTCGATGGTTGACACTGCGTCGGAAGTGACTGTCGCAGCGGAAAGTGCATATCAATTACTTGAACAAAAACCGCCTATTAGACGGTACATTAACATGCATGGAGCTGGGAAAGACATGTATATCAAAGCATTTGTTACAGGACCCGTTGTAATACAAAAGGGAAAATGAGGCATAGAAGACCTCTATGTCGCCCCAATTTAAGACGATATGATACTAGGTCGGAACTTTTTGATAAATGCAAAAGTCATACAGGATTGTAGATCTGTGTCAATGGAGAAGCTCTAAATATGAGCTACGGGCTACACGACCCGGGTCCAATGACACCAAAAATACCCAGGATTTGTCGGGTTAACAATACCACCAACACCCCGACAAAGAAGCGGGAATTCTTTAAAACGTGGTGCACGAAGGACAAAAACACCTGCAAAACCAGCTGAACAGTTGGTGTCATCTCGAAAACATTCCAGGGATCCGATGAATACATTAGAAAAGCAGAAGTAAGATTTATTGTCGAAGGAAAATCGACAACATACCTTCGTCCGATCACGGACATGTTTTTTCTTATTGAAGAAAACTGTACATAATGTATATATAGTACCAATGGATACTACTGTTTGGTGGATTTAGCAGTTCATTTATTTCTTATTTTGTTCTATGATAAAAGGTATATATAGAAATTGTAGTAATATCCCAAGTTTATCAGGCCGGGAGTGTAATGGAACAGCTGTTCCAATTTATATCCCTGGGTCTCTCGTATGGACAGCTTAATTTCCTGCCCCTATCCAATTTTCTTCTTTTCCAGTGTCAATCAGGAAAAGTTGCCCCAATTATTTCTTTATTTTTGAGTTGATTGACTTGTTCTCGTCTTGATATGGCTAAGATGCTGCTTACTGGACGTTGAGCTCTAATTATTTAATCAATCATTTTGAGAAGTCGCAATGATTGTACATAGTGTTAGATATGCTATTAGCAAGAAATCTTTTTTACCTGTGTACTGACGGCAGGTGCACATACAACGACAAAGATTTAATTACTTTTTGGCTTCTTAGAAAAAGTCGCTAGCTGTAGCAGACATTGGTTATAGACTATTTCTCTGTACCTTTTATTGCATGTTATTGAACATGGTAAAACTATTGTCAATTTACCCCAAAAATATTGATATTGTATATTTTGTGTCAATCGTCACGTAATGGTGGAATACAATATCGCAAGTCACAATCATCCTCTTGCCTTATTTTTGTTTTGGCCAGCCCCTGAACAAGAAACTAGGCTTAAGCTGGCTGGATCCGGCCCAGCACAAGTTTGAAGCTGGCTCGTATTGCTCTCGTCAAAGCTGGTCATACGTACAATAAATACCTACTCGTATATGTAGTATCTGGGTGACCATGACTTGAACCAGTCAATTTATGACATTTTTATTACTACTTTTTGGCAATGGGAGCAGATTGTTTAAGGGGACGACCATAAGATTTTCGGGGGAGGGGGCTTGAGCGATTTTTCAAATACATAATTTAATTATGGTGCGAGTGAAATGAAGTAATCTAATCCTATTTGTCATGGAAAAAAAAACAATTGAATTATGATTTAAAAAAACAACATTTTTATTGATTTAAATTGGCTCAGCAGCTTCAGAGGAGATCTTGGAGTGTATTTTCCCATAGGATCCAGTGTTAAATATATGATCTCTGCTGGCAGCCATCTTTGGATAATGCTCTAACGCAAAAAACAAATTTTTGCAGGGGACCACCTAAGTTAAGACTACTGTGTCTAAGTTTAATCCCAGTTAGCTCATCAGTTTCAGAGGAGATGATCTTTGAATGTGTTTAAACAAAAAGGCGTAATGTTAAATGAATTACTAGTACCAAATGAATACCGAAACAATATTGGAAAATCATTATCCCTTCTGGTGGCCATTTTTGATATAGCACTGACCTGAAAACACTTTTGTAACAGGGTACTACCTAAAGATTATTGTGGTCAAGTTTGGTTCCAATTGGCTTTGCAGTTTCAGAGGAGGAAATCTTGTGTGGTCCAATGTTAAAACTATGTTCTGCTGGCAACCATCTTGGATATATCGAGGACCTGAAAACACGTTTTTGCACGGAACTATCTAAGGACTATTTTGGCCAAGTTTGGTTCAAATTGGCCCAGTAGTTTTAGAGGAAAAGTTCTTTCAATGACAAGTTTATGTCAGATGGACCACAGACGCAAAGTCATACCCAGCGGAGCTGATAAGAAATTTCTGTCATATTGATGACCGTAAAATAGAAAAGGAAGAAAGTTTCTTTTCTTCTCCGTATTTTCCATCAGAATATTTCTGTACAACCTGAGTCATGGGCTGACTTAGAGACCTCTTTTTTGTAAATACCAAAAAAACCTAAGTTGTATAATCGACGGTAAATAGTCCTGTTATGAAGACGTGTTCCCTGATTTACCTCTCATCAGAAGCATTGAATTCAAATAATATAGAAAGCCATAACCCGAAAGTGGTCTGAAAAGGTAGTTACTAGAAATATCGAAAATGGAGGCCAAATCAAATACCAGGGGCATTCACCGAGTGAATGTCAATGAAATACTGTTAGGGACCGACCATTTAACTTCAAAAAGGGGGGGGGGTTCTGGACAGATATTTTTTTTCGCCCTTCGCGTGAAAAAATTTATTTTTTTTAACTAGCACAAACAAAATATTTTTTTTTGAAAATAAGCATTATTTTTTTTGGGCAGAAAGCCCCGTTCAGAAAAATATTTTTCATAAAATCAGCTCAGAATATTTTTTTCGAAAAAGCATAGCCCCCCTTCAGGTTAAATGGTCGGTCCCTAACAGTGAACAGCCATTTTCCAAATTAAAAAAATGTAAATAAAAGCTCTTGTAATATACCGCACAACTCTAATTTTGAACAAGTAAAATTTCTATGTCCGGAACGTATTTTATTTAATTATGTTTCTGTTTAAACTAGCCAAACATTTTATTTCATCACAATTAGGCTTAGTAGCCGTTCAGATGACTCCATTAGAAAGGTTTGTCCGAGTCAAGAGTTCATTTCGACAGAAAGGTTATATTTGTGAATTATATATTCCCCATAGGAACAATAATATCGTGCATATATAAACTTTAACAGGGATCATTTGCTTCCAGAGTAACAATTTATCTTCGACCAATTAAACATTAAAATTAATTAACTTCATTAGATAGAGTTTAGTTTGACTTAATATCGCTTTAATCTAACTGCAATGAAATGAAAACTTCAAATGAACTTTATTAGAGATGTTAGATCTGATGATTTAACATAATTTAATTTTTCTTGCCTTTCCTGTTTTGATTGATAATATTATTTGCAAATGGATTAAAAAAAANAAAAAAAAAATCAAACTAACGTAAAATGAAACATAATATTTTAACCATTTTAGTAATGGGGTGATCGAAAGAATCTGCATTATTAACTACTAAATGCCTTTCGTTGTTGGCAATATTAAATGATGAGAATAAAATCCCGAAAACACTTCATATGTACATATAGCAATTATTAAAAAATATTTTTTTAACTTGTTTAACCGTTGGCATCTGAATATTTTAACCTGATGATGACATGCATTTTAATAAAATGCGGCGATCGAGCACTCCTTGAGACATCTTTCTAAATTACGTTTTGTCTTATTTTTTGCCTTTCAAGATTGTGGTCATGGAGTCATGGTCTTCCTGCATTGGGAATTATATGTATGCTTATTATACTATAGGGAAACGGACAAGAGAAAAGCGAAATTGGGTACCCATAACCCGGTTTAACCCTACTGCTACCTTTTGCTAGTGCCGGTACCAAGTCCGGCTTTCCCGAGTTCCTATCGTTGTCTATGTTTGTCTTTTGTCTTTTTATTGGTGTTTGCCTTGTGTATGGATTGTGATATTTAATATTTAATTGTGATTTTCGGCCATTGTAGGTATTTCCTGCTATCTCTTCTTTGCAACTTTATGTTGCATATTTATAATCTAAGAGTGTATCATGATATTCATGTAATTTTGTCTTTGTCTATTTATACAAATGATTATTACCGATCGCTTTTGGATTTATGATTATTTAAAAAAATTAAAAGTACATCGCGATCGTCTATGTAGCGGAAACTGAAATTAAAAGACCGGGTTACATGCTTTTGTTTTTCTGTAGCCCTTGTCAAAAACTTGGCCACATTCGAGTAAAGGAAAGTGTCAGCTAAAAGTGGCGCGCTGTTAGTTCCCATCGGAATCCAAATTGTCTGTATAAAAATGCGACCTCCAAATTAGAAAAAAAAATTGTCGACCAAACATCTTGATTACGTCATTCCCTGTGTACTTCTTGTTTGACTTGGTGTAGTTCTTAACAAAGTATGTTTTGTCTTTCCCTACTTCTTAATAGGTAAATCTGCGTTCTCCATTTTCAGTGCAGAAATTTTATGTATCAAATCAGAAATTAATGTTTTCAGTTCAGTTTGTGTGGCAGAGTTGTAGAAAGAGTAGAAAAATCAAACGTTTGTATGCTGTGGCAATTGGTGATTTATAGTCCCGTTAATTTCGTGATAACATGGCGGCCTAGATATCGTGTACAAACCTAAATTCCGAGATACCGTTGCAAAATATTCGAATTCCGTGAACGCCAACACATCAATTTCAAGTATAGTTTCAAGATATGACTTTGCCAAAAGAGAAAGGTCTTGGGCATTGCCAAACTTGATTACACTGTAAGATTATTGTTAATTGTATGAAAATATCAATAAAGACCAAAAT
>MJUU01011342.1:0-13214 GCA_002080025.1 Modiolus philippinarum
TAGACCCTATGGGAAAACACATTCAAAGATCTTCTTCTCAGAAACTACCGGCCCAATTAGAACCAAACTTAGTCCCAATGATCCTTAGATGGTCCCATCTAAAAAGGGTATCCGACAGATCCGTACCTCATCCCAGATGGCCGCCAGCGGTGAACATAGCTTTAACATTGGACCATATGGGAAAACACATTCAAAGATCTTCTTTTCAGAAACTACTATTCCAATTAGAACCAAACTTAGTCACAACGGTCCTTAGATGATTCATTCCAAAAAGGTATCCGGCAGATCCGTACCTGATCCAAGATGTCCACCAGCGGGGAGCATAGTTTTAACATTGGACCCTATGGAAAAGACATTCAAAGATCTTCTCAGAAACTATTAGTCCAATTAGTACCAAACTTAGTCACAATGGTCCTAAGATGGTTCCTTCCAAAAGAGGTATCCGACAGGTTTGTACCTTATCCATAATGGCCGCCAGCATGATGTGTTTAACATTGGACCCTATGGAAAAGACATTCAAAGTATCTGACAGGTGAGTACCTCATCAAAGATGGCCACCAGCGGGGAACATAGTTTTAACATTGGACCATATGGGAAAAGACATTCAAAAATTTTCTTCTCAGAAACTACTATTCCAATTAGAACCAAAGTTAGTTACAATGGTCATTAGATTATCCTTCCAAAGAAGGTATCCGACAGATCCGTACCTCATCCAAGATAGCTGCCAGCGGGGAACATAGTTTTAACATTGGACCTTATGGGAAAACACATTCAAATATCTTCTCTGAGAAAATATTAAACCAATTAAAACAAAACTTAGCCACAATTGTCCTTAGATGGTCAATTCCAAAAAAGGTATCTGATATGTCTGTACCTCAACGAAGATGTCTGCCAGTGGGGAACATAGTTTTAACATTGGACCCTATGGAAAGTACATTCAAAGATCTTCTTCTCAGACACTACTAGTCCAATTTACACCAAACTTAGCCATAATGGTTCTTAGATGATCCGATTCAAACAAGGCATCCAACAGGTCCATACCTTATCCAAGATGGCTGCCAGCAGGGAACGTAGTTTGAAAATTGGACCCTTGGAATTTTAACGGGAATCCGTGTCCAAATTTTTATTTGAATTGTGGTCTGATATGGGTTGTAATGGATGGAGCTCTCAGTTACTATGGAAACCAGACCAAACAAACTGAAATTTTAGAAGAAAAACTATTCTGCTAGACATTTTATTTGTGAATTCAGCACTATGTGTAAACAAGATTACAAGGGGAACCCCTGCCCTATTTTTTTAAAGGTTACTGAATGTTTTGATGTGAGCAATATGTATTACCTTGATTATAAGGGGAACCCCTGTCCAATTTTTTTGGAATGGTATTCTTTTATGGGTTGTAATGGATGGTGGAGCTTTCGGTTGCCATGGAAACTAAACAAGAAAACTGAAATTTTAGAAAAAAAAAGTATTCTGCTAAATTCTATGTTTTGTTTTCAGAAATATGTAAACACTACTTATAAAGGAAACCCCTTTCAATTTTTTTAAATGGGCTTGTAATGTTTTGATTTTGGCAATAATTATTACCTAAATTACACTCACTCTTGTTTGCTTTTTCCTTTATGTTTATAAGCATATTTATTTATAATATATAATCTTGTCGCATGCTCTGTATACTATATAATGTTGTAATATTTAATGTATATAGGAGAAGACCACCTAAGTTGGAATAACTTGTGTCTGATCCTTTTTATTTCATTGAATAAATAAAATAGTTATAAACTAAAAAAAATCAAATTAAAAGGGAAACCCCTGCCCATTTTTTCCCCAAAGGTGGTCTAAAATGGGTTGAGATAGATAACACATTCAAATACATTTAAAGATCCTTTCTGAAACAACTTGTCCATTTAGAAAACAATGGTACATTGATGGTACCTTCTAATAAAGGTATCCGGGAGGACCACACCTCATCCAATATGGCTGCCAGCATTAAGATACTTATATTGGTTGCTATTTAAAGAATTAGGTCTCTAAAACCACTAATCCCATTAGAAATAAACTTGATGACAAAAGTCCTCTGGTGGCCCCTTCAAATTTGGATTTGGCATGTCTTATCAAATCCAAGGTGTCCTCTAGCAGGGAACATAGTTTAACATTGGACCGTATTGGAAATGACTTTTGTGTAGGCCATGGTCCAGATGAGCGATACAGGCTCTTGGGAGCCTCTTGTTTTCTTTTCTGTGTTGTCTTTGTGTTTCCATTTTCTTTTTATTATTCATTTTTGGACTAACAGTTCGGTTTTCATTTACTTTTTCATCAGAAGTTTAATTCATAGTTCTAAGATTATTGCCTATTTTTTTTATTAGTTTCTAGCTAACTATAAACATACACATACTATACCATCAATATCTTGTAAATTCCAATGAGGTCCTCTCATAACTTCTGCCCCTACACAAATTCCCCTTGCTGCTATCTTCATTTCCCTAAGATTTATTCTAGGGTCCAATAGAATTCTAAAAATAAATAACATATATTCTATTCTTCTACAGAATGTTCAACTATATGATGATTTTGAAGTCATGGTAGTAATTTAATTGCGATTTCCACGTCTCAATTCAAGCTTTATAATGGAATTTTTTTGTAGTCTTGCTTGACATTGGTGCTAGTAGATGATCATGATTTTGTATAAGGGAAAAGTAAAAACTTAGATGACAGCCGTAAATCACATTAAGATTGACATAAAATTTGATACCGACTTCGATAGTTATAGTATAACTAATTAACTGTCGTGAATATCAATAAAAATGTCACGATTGCCGCAAAACGCAGAAGGGTTAAACGAGTTGCGGAACTTAAAATACTGCATTGATCGACACAAGTGGCATTTTTATTGATATTCATGATGGTCGATTTGTTATGCTTTTATTATATAGATTTTCTACTCAAAAACCGAGATTTTAGATGCGGATTATTTTTTTCATTTCAATACGCCAGTTGTTTACTTGACGACGGCATTGAAGAGATATTATGACGTCGTTTCATTAAGACGCCATACGGTGACTAGAAATCCTTTATTTTCACCGGTGAAAATATGACATTTATTTAACTGAGAAAAGTCCATAAATCACCGCTATCTATATAATAAGACGGTTTATTCAATAGTGCAACGAATGTTATTTGAAATATGCTTGATTTCAAAGTTTAATATACAGGATTATTATACCTCCTGTAAGAAAGTTCATTTATAGTAATACAGTTTTATTTTCGAATAGGTTTTAAAAGGAATAGTGTTTACTGCACTATTGCAATGGTAAGCACTACTTGCCTGTTGTGAAGAGCATTGATTTCTACCAAATACTGCTTTCCTGTTTAAAATATTTCGCAGTATGAAAAGTCAACAAAAAAAAAAAAAAAAAAAAAAAAAAAAAAAAAAAAAAATCTTAACGCTGTAGCAGTCGACACTCTTTTCTTTGTGTTATTTCAAATGTAATTAGAGACTTGATTACATCAATTACACGGGTGATCACGCGGATAACTACCACCCACTTGTTGGTCACACCAAAACTCCGCCTTCCGCACGTGTTAACTGATGATGATTGACGTAGAAATCAATAGTCTTTGCAACAGCAGTAGAAAAAAGAAGGGAAACGGGAAATGTGTCAAAGAGACAACGACCCAAAGGGGAGTAATAACAACTCAAAGCCACCATAGGTCTCATTAACCAGTTCCGGGTCAACTGGTCCCTCAGTCATAAAGTTCCTAAAAATCTAAAATTTGAAAAGATGATTTTTGAAGTGCGAAAATGTTTATCCTTTCAGTTAGAATATCATGAGAATACTTTTTTGAAAGCTGATTATGTATATTTATTGAGAAAACTGTCATATTTGAAGATTGTTTTGCTGGGTAACTGACAAGGACTGGGAAGCACGTGTTTTTTTCAAATGTAAATATTATTGTTTATTTCATATTTTTATTCGGTGCCATTTTGCGAAAAATCCAAACGGTTCATCCCATATTTTTATGGCAGATTTGTATTCCTTTGTTAAAATGCTTCGAAACGATATACAACTCAAAGGTCAAGCTAAACCTATATGTTGAGGGCAAACAGTGGAAAATGGCTAATTTAGCATTGAAGTAAATGGCAACGTCGTAACTGGTATATGAGACCATAAGATCTTCAATGAACGATGAGCAAACCCCACACCCAACGGCAGGTCGGAGTCGGCCCCTGAACAAAGAGCAATCAAGTCCAGCGAAATAAACATCATCCTAGACTCCTATAGACATAAAGTAAACTAACTAGAAAAAAGACAAGATACACAAAGGCTTAATAAATTACTGACTTAGGACAGGCGCAAACCTGCTGCGGCGGTGTTAAACTAGTTTTATTGGATCCAAACCTTCCCCCTACAGCCAATGTGATAAATCAAAAAACAATCGTAACAACAGTAAAATTCAGTTGGCAACAGGATTGAGTCAATTGTGAAAAATGAAACTGAAAGAACTAAATATACGGACAAAAACATGAAATCACAAGAGACTACTAACAGTTAACTGACATGCCAGCTCCAGACCCATCACCAACTGACAAAGTAAGTTATGTACCCTAAGTATACAGCTTCCACCAAGATCCCTTCCTGTGAGGAGTTTAGAATAATGATTTCATGTATATACCGGAATACATAACCCGTGTCCATGCAATACAGATTTTAGAAATTTAGAATGTGTTTAGTTAAATTGCAAAGACCCTATCAAAAAATCAATGTTAATACCAAAGAAGGCCATACGTAATGACTTGACGACAATACCGTAATTATAACCCTTATGAATTAGACGATTTAAAGGTTTTATAAGTTGGTTAGGCGAGTTTAAGTATATCTTACTCTTATGTAAAACATTACCGTAAAATAAGGGATGTGAAATACCAGCCTTGATTAGATGTTTACAGGTTGCATTGTATTTATGAACTAAGTCTTTATATCGATGATAAAATTTAGTAAAGGTTTTAACTAGTTTGTGATAACGAAAACCCTGATGTAATAGTTTTTCAGTTATGAAAAGATTCCGTTCATTAAAATCGCAAACGTTATTACATACTCGAGCAAATCGAACAAGTTGAGATATGTGAACACCATATGATGGCGCTAATGGAACATCGCCATCCAGAAATGGATAATTAACTATTGGAAAAAAAAATCATCTCTTTTATCATAAATTCTAGTATCTAATTTACCATTCGTTATATCAAAATTGATATATAAGAACGGACAATGATGATTATCAGAATAGGCTTTATTTAAAGTAAGTTCTTTAGGGTAGATGTCCTTATAATACGTATTGAAGTCGTTATTATTTAAAGTTAAAATATCATCCAAATATCGGAAAGTGTTGTTAAACTTTTCAATTAAATGCTGTTTAGATGGGTCTTTGCTGATGTTGGTCATAAATTGAGATTCGTAGCAGTACAAAAAGAGGTCCGCTATAAGTGATGCACAATTACTTCCAAGTCACTGGTGGATGACACGCAGAAAATGTTTTAACAAAAGATGGACATTCTGCAACAGTTTTGCAAATTAGAGCCCGATTGCGTGTTCGATATCACGACAATTCTACGATTTGCTTTTCACGAACACTGTTCTCATAAAGACGTTGCGTACGGTGGTGTAAGTGATACAATGATAATCGAACGTATTTTGTCTTCTATTCTGTGTTGAGCGAAACTGAGAAAACTTTTGTTCAATAAATTATACATCAATTTGTTCAAAAAATATAATTGAACAGTTTATCGCTTTGGTGATTTTCTTCATTTGATCTATCCAAAAGAGCTCGAAATTAAGGATACCACAGACACTTCTACATCAGCCTCGTTCCTTGACCTTCACCTTGAAATTGACAACAGAGGGAGACTTCAAACTAAGCTGTACGACAAACGCGATGACTTCACCTTTCCAATAGTAAACTTCCCTTTTCTTTGTAGCAACATCCCAAAAGCGCCGGCATATGGAGTTTACATCTCCCAGCTCATTCGCTATTCAAGAGCCTGTGTTCGATACAATGACTTCCTTGATAGAGCCCGGTTGCTCACAAATAGGCTACTTCAACAAGGGTACGTTACCCAAAACTTGAAGTCATCCCTTCAGAAGTTTTACGGTCGACATCATCATCTTGTGGACCGCTATGGGATATCTGTTTCCCACATGACAACAAATCTTTCCCTTTAAAGCTAAATTGTTGTTTCCTCTACCGAATTTGACTTTACTACCGGATTTGACATGTTCAACACGGCGGGTGCCTTATAAAAAGCAGGAGATGCTGACTGTACCGGTGCACCTGATCTCACCCATGGTTTTATATTGGGTCCGTGTTGTTCATATTTGTGTGTGAGTGTCTTCATTTTTCTTTTCTGTGCTGTACCCATGTTGTGTCTTTGTTTTTTCGCCCCCTTTTTTTGTTTCTGGTGTTGCCATTGTCCTTGGATTGTTCGTTTTTAGATTGACGGTTCGGTTCTCACTTACTTTATCAACATATCAAAGCCTTTGTTTCAATTATTAAAACATGATATGAAAAATGCGCCGTATTGGTGTGGCGACAAGTAACATAAATATAATTACAAATTCATGTACTGACATAAGAATGAAGAAAATATGTATATAACTTTGATATGCATGAAAATCTGAATTTTTAGCGGTGATGACGTCATAAAAACAAGAGCTGTAGCCGAATGGCAACCAGTGATACCCCCACTCAGTGAACCCTGAATCAATACGGCAAGTGGAAATTTAAGTGTGTGTGGACACAATACAAGTATGGACACAATGACATAATCCTCAAAAATAAACAGAATGTAGTAATCAACTAATCATATAGAGGCTGCATACCAATTTTGAAATCAATCCCTCTTATAGATTCTGAGAAAACTGCGACGAAAAAATCATGTTTTACTATATTTCATAACTAAGTCCACATTTCGTAAAACAGGACGTACAAATCCAACAGGACTCAAAATAGGACGTTCCTTACAACTTGTCATATTGAGGCTGCATACCAATTTTGAAACCAATCCCTCTTATAGCAGCTGAGAAAACTGCGACGGAAAATTTATGTTTCACTACATTTCGTAACTAAGTCCGCATTTCGTTAAACAGGAAGTGTACATCGGACAAGACTCAAAATAGGACGTTCCTTACAACTAATCATACTGAGGCTGCATACCAATTTTGAAATCAATACCTATTATAGAATCTGAGAAAACTGCGACGGAAATTCATGTTTCACCATATGGCAGAATCAGGGGTACTTTACTAATTTGCATAGCGGCCATCTTGTATCTCTTGCTTGTCGGCCATGTTTAGTTGAAATGCATAGGGGAGATATTGAAATTTTGCAAAATTATCTAATAATACACTTCAGAACATATTTGTCCGCCTCTACAGCAAGATTCTACACATTGTTTACGTCTTTTCTATACATAAATACTTATCTGTAATATTGAAAATTTCTAGCCAATTAAGTTTGAAATTCGAAGCGGGATCATGACATTTTGACTGTAGAAGCCATTCTAAAACTGCCGAGTAAGCTATCTTTGACAGAAAAATACACATCATAGATAAATATGTAGCAAATTTGTCCGCATATGACTGTGAAATATATTTCGCATAGATTCATTAACAGTTGTCCTTTTTTAACTTACTCAAGAAAATTCGCGGCCAAATAAAATTGAAAATGTGTAATTCCAAGCTTTCCAGCGACGGGAAATCCTTCTATAGACTGGTTTTAACCACAATTCTATGTTTTAAAATTCCCACAACAAAAACTTTTCATTACGGAAGATAACATTGATACAGTACTTTCAGAAAAAAAAGACAGGGGTAGTATGAAAATAATCCGGAATACTGAGAATTATCATAAAGTTGCGTGAGCGAGTACAGAAATCTCAGAAAAAATGGAGACATCACAAAAAAGTAATCCGGAAATCGGAACGGGAAAAAGTAAACAACCTATATTTACTTGGCCAGTTATTTAAACATGAAACTGAATACATATTTTTCAAAAGATGTATGTAAAGAATATTTAAAAAGAAAATTGTAGAAAAAATCACAAAACTTGCACAGAAAATACTGTTTTCGTATTCTTCCCAATTGTGTCACATTTTTGAATTTTTACGTCGCAGACATGCCTTCTCATTTCGTTATTATAAATAAAAAGTTCAAAATGAAGATGTGCCTCCAAAATAAAGTTATATTTAATGAAACAAGTTCTTATCCTAACATTTGATAAATAAAAATTATAAAAAATGGGCTTATGTATAAAAATATGACTGAAAACAACTGCTGCTCAAATCTGTCACACTCGTCACTTTTTTGACGTTTTTGTGGATTTTACGTTAAAATGCCAAAACTATCGACGTCTCACGGATTAACGATTCTATGAAATGGAAAAATGAATGCCAAAATAAAATAGTATATTGCCCTATTTTCTTAGAAATTAAAATTAGCCCAGAATATACAACAAGAATAAAGATATATAATTAATTTCCGAAACATTAAAATAATTGCGGTTGGATAGAACGCATGTGTTATGGTCTCATTGTCATTTACTCCATATCCTTTCGTAAAACAGCTGAAAGGAAACTGCACAATCTAGAAAGGAAAAAAAAAGATAGAAAGAATAACAAAATACCGAAGTTCCTGTTAATTTAGTTTCTGCATATACGCATTTCGACAACTTATGCCTCTTCAGTGCAGATTAAGTCAAAACATGTGGCAATCCATATACCAAAATATTTGTATAAGCTGTTAGAGAACAAATTACCAAATGAAAATGAAATGAAGAAATAATCACAATACAAAATAAAAACTTGGTGTGCTACAAAAGATGTTTGATAAAATCTACAATTACTTCAAATGCTTCATGTAATGTTAGTTGTCGGCCATTGAAATTAGACATCGAAAAATGCAACTATTTAGTCGATAGATCAATCAATCAATCAATATAAATATAGTAAATTGTTCCAGTTAGCGTACTTGTATGAAAAGATGAAGAAAACTTTTTGCAAAATAGTGAAGAATTTCTTTGAAACCTCGGAAGCAAAGGGTGACAAGACGCCGCTGTCGGACTAATAAAAATCAAACCGACTTGGCATAGTAAAGGGGTAAAACGTTAATATCTCCGATATTTGCAATTAAATCGTCTTGTGGTGTACTTGTACATGAGATAATATCTCATGTGTACACTTTGTTCAATTACTATTATCTAAATCTATGTAAATTCTAAAACTTAGGATTAACTCCCTCCATCGTAGTTTTGTCCTTGGCTATATTTGATATCACTGATTATTTGGATTTCGTTTGGTTTTATGTATTTTAAACATTTTTGAAATTATGGATTTCCTTTGTTTGGGTTCTAGTGCTGCTGATGAGGAATTAATTTCTGAAATGGCCATACAGCTCATTAAAATTGTTGCAGTTGGAGTTAACATATGTACTATGGTTTCATGTTCATTTACTCCATATCCTTTTGTAAAATATTGTAAAAGAAGGATATTTCGAAAAACCGAAAACATTGAGCATAACTTTTTCTCTGTCATATAAATCTATCCGTGGTGTACGAAATAGCTCAATGAGAGGAACTCGTTCTAATTAAGGCTGTATCATGCTGCTCGTGCAATGAATGATTATGGGGCAGAATAATCTGCTGTAAAAACGACTAGAATGTTGGAGATTTATCTAGCATTGTCATTTCGGCTGAAAATGCGACGGTCGAGAAGGCCGAGGAGACCGAAGAGCTTGACATTCGGATCTACGAACCGGTGAATAAAAACACTATCCTGTATTTGCAGTTGTGTGTTATAATTGTCAATGCGACTATTACTTGTTGAAAGCACAATACGTAATGTCAAACTTAATAAAACGGGAAACCGACATTTGGCACTAGTACAGAAGTTATAAGGGGAAGTTACTTTTCTCAAGAGCTAAATCTTCTGTGCTTTAAACTGATGAAAAAGAAAATAGCTTTGATTCTTTTCTAATCAGTGTTATATATACATGTATGTGTAGATGCTGAACGTAGAAGCGGATGTGTCACGTTAACAGAAAACGCCCATCTTCGTATTCTAAAGTGTATCGAAATGAGTACAACTGCACACAAACTGTGTCTAAAAGTGTGGGATAACTGTTGGTAGCTAGTGCTTATATTGCTGTTGGTAGCACTATCTAAATATCGAAGATGCCGCGTCCTTAGGTTATATTTTTTTTCTCCTGTCCTGTCCGATTGCCTGTCTTTCTGTCCGTCTGTAAGTCCATATGTTCTTGTGAAGCATAATTTCATACTGAGAAATTTCTTGCAGTTGAAAGTAATATGGAAATGATGGGTCTTTAGTTGTTGGCTGAAAGTATACCAAAATAACTTTTAAGATTTTAAACTTTATTGTCTTCTGGATCTGCACATAACATAAGTATGACGAGTCATATAATAATAAAATATAGATACAAAAGATACAAGTAAGAAACAATTATAATTGAGTCAAATCTGACAATGTTGAGTATACCTGAAAACAGGGAACCAGTATCGATAATTAGAAATGTTTAAAATTAATGTTTTATTTACCTTACCAAAAGAAAATAATTCATTTTAATTTCATTTAGGCAAAACAGATTTATACGTTTATCCTTATAAATATAAATTAATTTCAGTAGAATAAAGTTGACCTAACATCGCTTGAAAACTTATAAAATGAATAGGGAATATGAAGTTACTTGCAAGATGGTTTTTAAACTAAAATAAAATGCAATGTTTGAACTCTGCTTACCAGCTTTGGATCGTACGCTTGACCATTGTTTTGGATTTTAAAATCATAAATACACATTTTGGACAGGGACGCTTTGATCATTCTCACATTTGCATGTAAATTAGTTATCTCCCTTTCAAAGGTGTAGGTACAACTTTAGGGGGAAGGTTTGGGCCCAATAAAACTAGTTTAACCCCGCCGCATCAGGGTTGCGCCTGTCCTAAGTCAGGAAATTTATTAAGCATTTGTGTGTCTTGTCTTTTTTCTAGTTTCTTTTTTACTTTATGGCTATAGGAGTCTAGAATGATGCTTATTTCGCTTAACTTGATTACTCTTTATTCAGGGGCCGACTCCGACCTGCCGTTGGGTGTGGGGAAGATCTTATGGTGGCTTTGAGTTGTTATTACTCCCCTTTGGGTCGTTGTCTCTTTGACACATTCCCCGTTTCCCTTCTTTTTTCTATTTCACTGTATAAATTTTGACCACAGATAATAAGATAGAAACGAAACATTTACAAAAGAACATAATCAAAATTTAATTTAAATATTTTGAACTTAACATGATTATTCTATCTGCTTAAATGCAACCAGTTGTTTAATATATTACAGTTAAGGTCGGCTGGTTTTTTTCATGAGAGTTTACCGAAGGATGTGTCTTTCAGATGAGACATGTGTCGTTTTGTTTGAACTTGGTTAAAAAGTCTACGAACGCAGAAACGTGTGTATTTTAACAAAGAAGGCAATGGGAGACGGAATTATCAGGTCGGGAAGTAGTTCAAATTTGTACCTGTCATCTCCTCGATAAACAAGGTGTGTGATGACACAGCAACGGTAAAAAATCTAATTTCTAACACTTGTGGTATTTTTTACATTTCACATACTGTGTATCTTATGCTGGAAAAATCGTTGTATGGTACAGATATATGACAAATATACAATTGTCGTCGATTAATTTATAAAACATTGTTTTAAAACCAACTCCATCGCATGATAATAAAGATAAAATACTAGCAACCTCAAAGGGTATGGGCGAAAACAAAATTTAGAAGTATTATTAAGTATAAAATTATGCATTGTATAAACCACATGGAATTGATTACTGAATATGGCCTTTTTTCAGGATCCACATTTTTCAAGTTTTCAAGTTTGGAGAAAATGGACTTTCCATTATATTTTCAGGTCGCAATTGTGCATTATTTTTGCATCAGTACGTTCACCCGCGGCAATCTAGGTTGCTTTAATATAAATTCAAAATGTATAAATGAACGATATTAGTATTTTTTCAATGGAAATAACTTTTATAATTATGCATCCATGGGAAACAATCCAAAAATAACATTTCTACCTCATTTAAACGAGAGCTCAATTTCTATTGCAGGAACTTGATTCTGCCTCGCCGGTAATACTGGATTGCCGGTTTTAGACCGGCTTGAGACTTGATTGACCGGCGAGGCTGCGTGCGCATCCAACCGGCTCACAGACTCGACTGGCTCTAAGATGGCTTCCAGAGATGAGTTGTGGGTTTTTCATTTTGCATTTTAAAGAAGTACAATGACAAAATAAATTTGATTAGTTGAATATTGCAAGATTTTGCATTTCTATTAATAACTCATTAATTTCATTGCTTTTCAAATCATAATAGCCGATACAAACATAATAAAAGGCAAATTTTACATGCGACTGGAAGTGTCCAGTGAAAAGTTGGATTTTTTCAGCAATCTACAAATCAAATGATTTTTTTTCAAGTTCTGATTTTTTTTCTAAATATTTAAATTTTTCCAGTTAAAATTGAACGAAAAACTTTAAGGCCCCTCCCACCGTAAAAAAATAGTTCGTGCCATAGCTACATAAACATAGTACATTTATAAAAATGATGAAAATATATCATACATAATTCCCGCAACCAACAAAAGCTTGGATTCGTCTTAATTATCTTCCTCCATAATAATCGTGCATATTTCACTGGAGACCGCCATTTTTTTTCCGGCGCAGCACTTGATTCCATTTCACACCGGTCATGTGACCGGCGGTGGGTTTTTGGTTAGAATCAAGTTCGACAATGTTGTATTTCAACCACTTCCCTGCCTGATATCATATTTGTTGTATTTAGTGTTCTTATTTTGTGTCTACTTAATGGAGTTCAGTCATCAGAAGTACATTAATTCTCTTTGAATATACATTCTTTAATTTTGTACACTTATAGTGTTTGAATTCCTTTTCAAGGTCCTGAAGTACGAATGAAGTACTTTTTTTTTCAAAGTCCAGAAATAATGTTATTTTAGAAATTTTCTAACTTACTTGATACACGATCAAACAAAAATGGAGGATTAATAGCCTAATCAAGTACTGTAAATCGGGAAATTTTGGATGTAGTTTTATTTTGGAGTATTTGGTGCCTACCTTCAAAACGCCAAAATTAAACACACCAAAAT
>MJUU01011345.1:26100-41395 GCA_002080025.1 Modiolus philippinarum
GTCTAGTGAGCATGTTCACTTTTCTGATTAGTTCACTTAGATTTTACATCAATTTAGAGTCCAGCAGGGACAGGCGAGACATCCTTTAGGGTCATCACTTGTTTAATGATTTGTAGCAAATTCAATCACAATTCAGTAATATTTAAATGTAAATGATTTCACTAGATATTTAGGCAAATTAAGTCATAATAAACTTCATCTGGCTTTCAGTTTACATTTTGTTTTCACATCAGAAATGAAATCAACATTTTTTTAAGCCCTGCCAGACATAGTGATGAAGTATTATGTGATACCCTCAGTCATATGTCTGTCCATAGGTCTGTCTGTCTGTCACCCAAAGGCTCCAACTGATAACATTGAGATCTAAATATCATGTGGTCTTCAAACCTGGCATGTATGTTGTTTACCACAAAGTTCTGGCCCAAGGGGTTCTGGAGTTATGCCCCTTGCAACTGAAATTTTGTAAAACATCTTGGGGTGTCATGTTATGGACCATTACTTTTTTTGATGTTCTTTCTGAACACCCTAGCTATTGGTTCAGCTCTAATTGGATAAAAATAGATTACATGCAAGGCGGGAAACTTTAAATACATGTAGGTTAAAAAGTCTTCTTATGAAATTGTAAATAAAACAGTAAATTACTGAGTAATATTTTAGAATGTTGCATACTATTGTCCTGAAAGTTATTGTCCTGGTCCTTAAGAGGCTTTTAAGTGATGTCAGATTGAAACTAAGACACAAGTGTTTAATAGGCTTGAATATAGTTCAAGACGTTTATAATACACCCAAACTCATTTTTAATTACTAATTCTCTATTATTAAGCTAATTAAATTTCCTGTTTTGAAAAATTAAACAACTTTCGAGTACATTTCTACAATTGCAGAATGAAAACAAAAATATTTGTTTCACGCATAGAATAGAAAAAATGATAGAATATCAGGATAATGTTTAAGGTTGTCAAAATGGTTTCGTTATGAAAGTTGTGGCACATTTTTGAAATTTTCGTGATGTTTTGATTCGTTAACTGCCTGATCCTCATGCAGCTATTTCTGTACGAATCCGAATATAATATTCTGCTCGGAGTCAATCTCTATCAGTCGCTAGAGGACGCAGAATGTTGTTTGTTTACATTTTTGATATGTTTTGGTTTGAGACAAACCGCACACATACTAGTATCTAGATGTAACTATATGTCTCTGGTGTGATTCCACCTTAATCAGAAATGGGAGATGTTGGACTGTGTTAAGGATTCTCGATTATTTGATTGCTTCCATAGAAATGCCAAATTTGCACTCGATGCACATGTAAATTAAAAAGGTTAATAATTCATATCCCTAACATAATGCTCATAATTTAGGAAGTTGTCATACTCCTAAAAAATCTTGCTAATATGATATCATATTTTGACTGCACAGTGTTATACCTGAGTTTGAAATTAGACATAAGTTTAACTTCAACACATACGAACACCTTCAGCTCTTATAGAGCTTTGATTTAAATTAGTGATCATTACTGACAGCAAACATATCTGTATCCTGTAGATGGGCTAGCATAAAGGCAAACCATCTAACAACATATGCAAAATAATAGTTGAGGTAGGGGGTATAGGCCACACAGGTTTTTGTTATTTATCTTCTTTTGAATAGTTAGTGATATGTCTGTCTTGTGTATTCTTTGTAGCAAGACCTACCAAATGGTACCAGAATATTTGACCTCATGACCTTGATTTTTGCATTTGACCTTCTTTTATAAACTTTAAAACTCAGTATACATGTATCTTTTGAATGGTTACTCATAGGACTTTTATATTTCACATGTTTATTTCTCGTGGCATTGAGATATACCAGAATGTTTGACCTTGTGACCTTGACATATGACCCAATTTTGAAAACTTTGACATTAGGATATCCAGTGAATGGAATGTGAAAGGTTTTTATATTCAAGATATACACATGTGTATGCATATTCCTTGTGTTAATCTCTGATACCATGACATTTAACCTAATGACTGTTGATCATGACATTGAACTATTTTTCAAAAAATTTAAGAATGGGAATATATTCTGAATGATTAGTCATAGGGCTTTCTTACTTCACATGTGTATTTCTTGTGATTAGACTTTTCAGTTCATATCAAAAGTAACATGAATATATGCATATATAGTTGCCATCTTGAACTAACTATGAGGTACATAATTCAATGTTTTGTCAAAGGTAAGTGCACAGGGGCATCAGTGTTACAAAAACATATCATGTTATGGTGCAGCATTTTCTTCAGCAACATATATTTATCAAAGTACACATGAATAATGTTTGTTTTTTATGCCCCCGCCACGACAAGTCGGGGGGCATATTGTTTTACCCCTGTCCGTCCGTCTGTAATTCTGTCTGTCCCATCTCTGATAAGCTGTTATTCCGGATAACTCCTCCCACAATATTAATGCTACATTTCTTTACTTTGCACAGTGATAAGGTATGGATTGAAGATGTGCATATTGTCATGGTTTAGATTTTGGCCAAAATTTGTGATTTTGAGGAGTAGTTGAACTTGGCCATTTTATCAAAATGACTGTTCTGGACCTGTTATTCCGGATAACTCCTTCCACAATATTAAAGCTACATTTACTTTACTTTGCATAGTGATTAGGCATGGATTGAAGATGTGCATATTGTCATGGTTTAGATGTTGGCCAAAACTTGTGATTTTGAGGGGTAGTTGAACTTGGCTATTTTATCAAAATGTGTGTTCTGGACCTGTTATTCCTGATGTCTCCTCCCAGTACAATATTAAAGCTGCATTTATTTTACTTTGCACAGTGATTAGGTATGGATTGAAGATGTGCATATTGTCATGGTTTAGATTTTGGCAAAAAATTGCGATTTTGAGGGGTAGTTGAACTTTGCCATTTATCAAAATGTGTGTTCTGGAACTGCTATTTCAGACAATACCTCCCATAGTATTAAAGTCACAGTTATATCAAGTGCTTAGAAATTGGATGTCCAACTGCAGAGGCCTCATATGTGTCTTACAGACACAAACATAGTAGCTAAATTTTATCCAAAACTAGAATATATACACATGGGGAAAAACTTGGATGATGGCAGCGGGGGCATTTAGTCTCTCTAGTTTAATGATGATGACAAATAGAATTAGAAATTACAGAAAAAATAAACATTAAGTAAAACAAAAACAAAAAATAAAAAATGTAGTATTTTATTCACAGTCTACTAATGAGGAAATTCACAGAAAAGCCAGTCTCCTTGCTGATACACATATACAGAATCTTAAACAGAAATTACAGAGAATACAAACCAGTGAGGTAAATATACACTACTTTAAGAATACCCACTAATGTACCATGAAATATTACCATTAAATTATGTCTATTATGGTTACATTCAATGGTATAATTTTAATGTCTTTGTCCATTAAATGGATTTTCTTTACCATTAAAAAGTTTAATATTAACCATAAAAAAAGACATGAACTGGAAATTATGGCCATTAATTGTGACCATTAATTTTTCATTAATGGGCATGACTTATTAGGTAATGACCATTGAATTAAATGGATATAATGGCCATAATTTTTTCTTAGATAGGGGTTAATGGACATGAATTATTTTACCAAAAGTTTAATGGGCATTAATTGTAACCATAATTAATGGCACCATTACTTTTTCGAGATATTTAATGGCCATTACTGTATTTTAAAGGGCATTAATTTTTTGTTTGCTGTAATTTAATGGCCATTAAAATATCAATTAATTTTGTTAGCCATATTTTAATGGGCATTAAATGAACAATTATTTTTTGTCTGGTGTATTTTAATGGGCATTAAAATAACAATTATTTTTTGTTGGATGACCATGAAAAAAGTAATGGGTACACAGAACATTTTAATGGCCGTTAAGAACTTGAATTGCAGGTTTAATAGTTTAATGGCCATTAACACCTTAAATACCTGGTGTTTGTAATTTCAATGGCCATAATCTCTTAAATGGCANGATATTTCAAACAACTGACATTAACACATGTACTTGCCATGCTGTAGACAAACTTTAATGCGCTTTGTACGTATGATGTTTATGTCTTGTTGAAAATCAAAAATGCATCTACATTATAGTCAAATCTGCATGAGTGGGGTCTTGATGAACAACTGCCTACAAAAAACTCTTACCAACAACATGAAACCTCCATATAAAGTACAGTGCTTTTAAGGGTCATCCATATTTGTCAACCATTTTCCAAAGTGTGCAAGACACACACTTTCACAAACCCTCCACCCTCCCTCAAAGTGTACGTCAACAATTTTCAAATACCAGGTATGAAAGTAGATAATCAAGTTTTTTTTTTAGAATTTAATTATTGATATTGAGTTCTTCATATTGATTTCTTTTTTCTAGGTGTCTTTGCTGAAGTTGAAATATTATAATTGTTTTATCTAGTGTTTAAATAGATTTTTGTGAAATAAAAAAGTATGCCTGATTGTATAGTTTTTACTTGATTAATGAAAGTAGTATGGTCAAAGAAATTATACACACAAAATGAAAATGAAATGAAACTGAATTCCATGGACACCCAGTAAAAATAAATGTATGAACCCTTCCCAACTAAGCCTACAACATCCTTTTTCAAAATACTCTGATAAACCCCCGAGATGGGCATATAAAAGTATGTTGAAGTACTAAAAGAATACATGGCAATAGTCTCTGTTACTTAAACTTTTAATTCCTCCTTTAGCATCAACGACAGTTCTCCAACAATGCCCCCATGTCATCTTCACGTCTGCTTCTGGTTCTCTGTGCCAGGTGAATCCTGGAAACAATCACTTCCTATTTCCTTGCAATTGTAGGGCCAAGAAAGAGACTTCTGTGTGATGTTTGTTGTTTGTTTTCGTATGATGTGACCAAGACATACCCATTTCCTTACAATGTCAATTCTTCAATTGGATGTTTGTCACGGCAAATAAAGCATGGTAAAAGGTGATTATCTGGTATTGAACTTGGTTCTGTAAGGTTAACTGTGTTTTTCTCTTAAAATGGAAGGCACACTGTACATGTCCTGACAGGGAACCTGAAAAATATAAGTTTACACAAAGTACCGTGCCCACAAAAAATAGGTATTCATACACTCTGGGCAGAAGAGGGAGAAGGAACAACCTATAGAACATGGTTGCAGGTAAATGTTTGATTGGTAAATTTACAAATCTGACATAAAAGACTGTGAAGTAATGTGACCCGTGTTGTCATAATGTGATGATGTCTATTAAATATTTAAGGTAGATCGACAATTATTCCACTTGCATATATTGTGATATACAAATTGGGTGTGGAATTGACTCAATTTTATTGCCAAACATCCTTTTGTCTGCCTTTTTCATTGCGACGTTATAATTTAATAAATTAAAAAAAAATATAAACATTTTGTAAGATATTGTAAATGACTCTATAAAATACATGATTTGGCCTGTTTTTCAAAGCCTGATAACCTTGGTAACAAAAAACATATTTGTTTAATAAGAGAAAACTTGTTTTGAGATTTTTATTAGACGAATCCATTGTCCCGCATTCTTAATGTTGGATCCAGGTGTAAGTGTAAGATGACATTATCTGTAGTTTTGCAACATACTGAGACAGCATTATGTTCCACTTTGGACAGAGATTTGACCTTGATCACGTTTGGGAAACCATAATTTTTAACATGAATTGAAGGATGAATATTGATAACTATTCGTTTTTAAGATAAATAATAACAACTGTTAATTCAAAATACAAAAAATACTGAAGTTGCATAAAAAACAGTAAATTTCGTTATGCTGTACACGTGTCTCAAGGAGTAACCTCTCATCAACAGCATTAAAATAGTACAAAAGAAGGTAGAATATCAAAAAGAGTTTCGTGTCCTACTGGGGTATGTTTTTATAAACTCGGGAGTTTTAACATTACTATAAAAGAAAAGTAAATTCTGAATAAAGAAAATGACTTGGGTCAAAATAATGTGACACACATCAAGTCCAGCAAGTCCTGAAGACAACAGCAAGTTGTAATTTATCAAGGTCGATGAGGATAGGGTGCAACTGTCATCAAGATCAGTCTGAGTGAAAAATCACCGAATGGTATTGATAATTTGATTCTCGTTCTTATATATATCGATAAATGATTTATACTTATCTAAATATCATTTCTGCATGTTTAAATTTTTCCAAAACATCCATTTTCAGCAAAAAATTGGCACACTGTAAATGCCTTCTTGTCATCTGGCCATGCATCTGGTTAACCGGAAATCACTTCCTTGTTGTAAATTCCTCCAACAAGGGAACAGAACCGTAATCGGTTTTCGCGTATTTGACTTAATTATATATATCGTATTCAGATGGGCTTTGTTTTATTTTATTGATAATTGGATTGCGCAGTTGAAGTATTTTGACTGATTTGATGTAGGATTTACTGTTTTTTGAGAGATAAAAAGAGGCCCAAGGGGGGTTGTAAATGAAAAAAGAAGTTTTTTTAAACTTTTTTGTCAGATGTCAGATTTTGATGCAAATTTTTTCTGTATGTTTCTTACAGCATGTTCAAACAAAGAAATCAAACAATTAAATTCTTTTTCAATAAACAAAAGGTTAAAAAGGGGTCTATAGTAGAAAAAAAATGTTTTGTAATTTTAAATTAAATTCTGTAGGTACTTAAAACGTTTAAATAGATAATTCAATACCTACTTGATTTTTTACAGAGGCCCAAAGGGGTATCAAAAACAAAACAAAAAGAACGAATTTTGCAGGGAATTCAAATAGATTTTTTTGGGGGTTGCTATTAAAGGAAATGCAGTAACTTTCATTTACTACTTAATACACGTATTGACAGATTTAGGTCCCTACCGCACATACTTCAGTGAATCATAGATGTTTTTACGAATTGATTAAAGCGCTAGGCAAAAAAAATATTACTATCAATAGTAGTTTGCTTCATAAAAATTCACAACATAAGTAATTTTCAATATGGATATAATGCCAAGAAATATGTCTGTTTAAGGTTTCCTTATCCCCTATTTCCTCTACCTTCCCTAACATATTTTATTGGTACTTTTTGGCAAAATGCTAGTAAATATCATGTTTTGGGTTAAGCACTTTTAAAGTGAAATATATTCCCAATAAGTGTCTATATAAACATGATAAAATGATTTTAAGAAATAAAATGACTTTGCCTACCAGGCTACCTACCTACCTTATTTGTTCAAAGAATCTAAATTCAAACAAGCATATTTTTGGCCTAAGGTTATTTATACATGAGATGCATAATGTAAGTACATGAATATGGATGGAAAATAATAATCATGATAAATATCTGGCAGTGGTAAAACATGACCCCCCCTAAAAAAACAGGTTTTATATATTTATTCAGAGTGCAATGTTTGTATACAACATTTATTTTTAGAGTTCACTGTGGTAAAACAATGGTAAAAGGAAAAATATATTATACATAATGCACTGTTGAAAGGTACAATTAGGGCATCATGAATATCAAACCATTTACTGTCATTCTATTGAAGATTTATCTCCATGCAGTTGTTAGCAACAGGAAAAAAATATAACTTATTGTTTAGTATTGATGCATGTAATAGATCTAGTTGAGGTGAACATAGTTTTTAATCATGTATAGTAATGGGTATTAATTCATATATAAGGTCCATTAATAGGCATAAATATATACATTATGTCAATTAATTGGCATTAATATATAAATCATGTACAGAAATGGGCATTAATATATAAATCATGTCAATTAATGGGCATTAATATATAAATCATATAAAGTAATGGACATTGAATGTATAAGGTGAATAAAAGGATATGGAGTAAATGCACATGAGACAAAGTCTCTACAAATACATGGTAAAAAACAAGCAAAGGAACAACGCTTTTATTGTTGTTCTTCATCTTGAAGTCACCATGAGGCCTTCAACAATGAGCTTTGCTCATACCTCATAGTAAGTTCAAGACGGCCCCTAGCACCGGTTTAAGCGGAATTCTTTGCTAATTGTCGAGCAACGCTACATCCATGTCTTTCTTGGTCATGNTATATAAATTATTTAAAGTAATGGGCATTAATATATAAATCATATAATTAATGGGCATTAATTTATGTGTTTTACTAAATAACAACCATCAAATTATAAACAGTTAATATAATGGTCATGAAATTGACTTTAATTTGATTTAATGGTCATCAATTTGATATGTGTTTCTGTTTTAATGGTCATTACTTTTATTTCTATAGCAAATAATGCCCAGTATTATTTTAATGCCCATTAATCTAATGAAAAGAGAAATTATTCAGTCTATTTAATGATTAATTGATGGTATTTTCATTATTTCATACCATTAATTTTTATTTTAATGGCATATTTTAGAAAACCATTAATTAGTTTCTGACAAAAAATAATGGGTAGTTTTAATGGATTTATGACATTTAATGGCATATTAATGGTATTTAATGGATATTTCATGGAATTTTAATGGTTTCTTCTACAGTAGTGATAGATCCACAACTGCATCTCATGAGAAAAAACATTTCTGCACTCGAGATAGTTGAATTTTCGAACTTGCTGAGCATTTTAAAGCATATGAAAATTTAACTATTGAGAGTTTCGAAATCTCATTTCCCACTAAATATGGTTATGGGGATCTGTTTCTCTAATGATTCTGATGAGATTTTTTACAAATACAAGAGCTTCCCCTTTTCTGCTTATCCGAAATAAATGTGTTCTTTTAGGGTGATGGCATCAGGCATTGTTGCCATATTTGATCATATTTAATTGCATTTAAAATGGTTAAGTCTGAAAATGGTAAACATAATTGGCCTCTAAATTGAATTTCTACCAATCAATGACCAAGAACAGCATTTTCTCTAGAGAGGAGAAATATAGTCTCTATAAAGAGAAATGGATGATTATGAAATTTTTCACATGAATTAAATAAATTTTGCAAATATTTGAAAATGAGGCTTGCTGAGTTTTTAGACATTTGAAAATTTATTTAACAATATAAAGGTACAGTAAGGGAAAATAAATTTTTATGCATCTTGATGCTTATTGTTGTCAACAGACATCAAAACCCTGAAGAAGGTGGCCAATCAACAAAGTCACAAGAAGAAGCCACGCCCACAATGGTACCCAATTTCCAGTTTACCATACAATGCAAAATAGTCTCTACATTATGGCCATCAGCATAAAAACGGTCCCGTAAAATCTAAAATTTTATCAAGGAGGTATCTCATTTGATCTGACAGCGTAATATTCCATCAAGACACGTTTCTTTTGCCAAAATGTAAATTATACGGTGTACATGTATTGATACATTCGATAAAAGTGAGCAAAGTCAACAAAGTTTGAAAGGACCTTATCGGTTTATCTGTAGATGTAATCACATACCTGCAGTTTTACCATTTTGTGACCTTCACATTCCTGAAAATATCAAAATATTCTGCTTGAACAAGTGTACACTGATTGTTTACTACATGTAAATATTGCCTGTGAAAGGGAGACATTCCCAGGTTCAATATTAGAGATAATTTCTTCCTGGGTGATATTCAGCTGATTGATACCACAGGCTTAACAAGGAATATTAAATTTAGAGTTTCAAGATTGCTAGAAATAAAAAAATCATAATCAGGGAGAGTCCTGTCTGGAGACAAATCTAGATTACCATTGTTGATTGAAGTCATTTTTATGCAGCATGTTGTCATGCAAGATCGTTGTATTGGATGTTTGCTCCTGGTCTTGAAAAATTTGTTTACAAGTATTAAAAATTAGCAAGTCCATGTGTTTGATTAAACTCCTAAAATGTGCAGAGAGCAAAATAATAAATATGGATTGGAATCATGGAATAAGGTGACAACCATTTTATTCTTTGTACATGTGAGGGGGGCATATTTTTTGTAAATAAATATTCTGGCCTGAATTAAAGTGAAAATGAGTATTCTGGCGTTCACTTCTTTGTAAATAAATCAATAATCTTGCCCCTAAGTGTTTGAAAATAGATAGATTTTCTGACCCACAAATTTTAGAAAATAAATATTCTGGCTCAAAAAAATTTGTCAGGTCCCCTCAGAATTAGATGATCATTCAATAACGAAATGGAGCATTAAGGCATGGACTATTGATTTTCTGCGAGGAAGCTGCAATTTTCGCTGAAGTAAGGATTTTTTCCGTTGTACATTATGCAAGGAAAATGTGCTGAGCAAAATCTTTATTTTTCTAATTACCAGGTGGAGGACCAGATTATTTTTTTAACTGGAGTGTCTGTCAGAGCAAACCTCTTTCTGCAAATGAAATGGTCAGTGCCCAAATGCACCTTACTTCAGTACACATAGGGTATGTGTCTCTGTTACAAAATACTCTCAGATCAGAGTGAAAACACCAAGAATTAACTAGAGTGCCTTCGGATCAAAAGGGGTGCCAAAGCAATTTCAGGATAAGAATGGAGCTTTGCAGTCAATGATTTTCATAACATCCAACAAGTTGGACTGCAACAACCCAGACCTCCTTGATCTGCCTATGAATTGCAAGATGCATTATAGTGCTTTTATGCTTTGACCGCATTTTCTTATGAAATATGACAATATTTATACACTAAAGTAAGCCACAACATAATTTGCCGTGGCTTTTCTCCAAATATCTTTTTATAGTCCATTGTGTATGACCTTACCGGTCCACTATTTCCTATTGTGTTACCAATTTAACAATTTGAGTAAGCTGTACCTATTATTTTTTTGACCAACTGGTATTGCTAAACTACAACATATACTGGAAAAAGTTTTTGGTGAATTGCTTTTGTTAACTAATCAACACAATTAGGATCCTTTTGAATTGTCCAACAATACTATTGTATATTAATCTGTTATGGCCTGGGGAGGTTTTACCTTGATCTGTTGATGAAAATAGGGACTATAAATAGTTTACATTTAATGAAAAAATATCCTACTTTATTAAAATTCTTAAAATTATATGATTCAAAAATAAATATTGCAATATAAATAAAGAGAATTTGAATTAATTGTCATTTTTTTTCTTTCATTAATCAAATAGATTTATCTTTTTATAAGGTAATACTTTATCAAGGTAAAAACTCCCCAGGCCATAACAGATTGATATCCAATAGTATTGTTGGACAATTCAAAAGGATCCTGATTGTGTTGATTAGCTAACAAAAGCAACCCACCAAAAACTTTTTCCAATCTATGTTGTATAGTCCAGCAATACCAGTTGGTCAAAAAAATAATAGGTACAGCTTACTCAAATTGTTAAACTGGTTACACAATAGGAACTGGTAGACTGATAAGGTCATACACAATGCACAATAAGTAAAATATAAAGGATGACACGGCATACACCATTGGGAAGCTAATTTTTTGCCGCTTCAGGCCATGCATTATCATAATTTTACAACAAAGGGTTAAAAAGTTTTCCATTACCTTCTATGTTATTTTAACAGAAAATTTGAGAATATACCTGCTTAATTGAATACCTGTATTTATTGTTATAATGCCCTAGGGTCTATCGATTAATCAAAACATGTGGGTCGGGAGTTAATCTCGATTGTAGAGCAAAAAATTAATTAAGTAATTACTTGATAAAGTGTTAACAAAAGCTTTTTACCTGTAAACAAATGTATTTTAATAAAAGTAAATGGTAACTGGATATTGGTTCTGCAAATTTTAGTCAACATTTTTATACAAATTTAATTTAGTAAACACAACAAAATTCTGTTTGTTCATTGGCCATCTGAATAAGCAACAAACAAGCAACCTATATGCAAATAAGTAATCCATTGGCAACGGATTTTGTGTCTTTTCATTGGTTCTTTGGTTTGCGTAATATCATTCATCAATCACTCCCACATCGAATTTCTTTAAAATTTGTGTGAAATTAACATTAAAGTCTATGGAAAATATTTTTATTTGAACTTTGATTATTTGGGAAAATATACCAAGAGTAGCGGCAAAAAATTAGAAGATGATGCATATATGTTTTATTAGGGTCTTATTTAAAACAAAATAGGTACAGCGATTTAAAGCTGCCGCAAAATTCGTTGTGCATACTTTAGTGAATACTCAGTGTATAGTCAAATGTGCAAGATTGATGTACAATTTCAGATGACCAAACTGGCTTAACTGAAATTTGCATGTATTAAAATTCGTTAAAATAAATATCAACAACAATTTTGTTTTATTTATTTTAGAAGAATAGATACAAGGAGAACTTCTTTGTGCCGTCAATTTTAATGGGTCTAGCAATTGGTAAGAAGGGATCTAACATTAATCAAGCCCGGAAAGTGAAAGGTGTCAATTATGTTAAGTACTTTGACCATGGTGATAGATATAGCTTCAGGGTCGCTGGAGAGGTATGTAATAAAAAATGTGTTAGGAAAAGTGATATAACATGCTTGGGTTTCCAGTAATAAAAAAAAAATGTGATGTACAGCAAATAGTGATGAGCAATTACTGTGAAAGTACATTTCTTGGGGTTCTGATTTTCGTGGTTCTCTAAAACCACAAAATTAAATGCACATGGAATGAATCTTTCCCTAGAGTTTTAATGCATATAGAATTCAAAACCACAAATTTTAAGTACCTACAAAATAGTGATATTAGTATCTAAGAAATCCATGAAAACTGATGTCCTAGAATAAAAGTAATGATTTAGAACTAAATTTTGATCTGGAACTAAATTTATGCTTCATTAACTTAGTTGTCTTTTGTGATAAATCTGATGGTGTGGCATCCTTATCTTATAGACACATTCTTCAGTTCTTTTTATAAAATATCGTAAATCTAAAAATTAATGCAATGTTTTTGTTATTGCTAAAAATGAGACTGAAGTGGGGTCATTATAATTTAACATGGTATTCTAAATGCATTCCATTTGTTCTCAAAATTCAGCGATCTCATCGCTAAACCTCACATTTTAGCCTGTGTGTAAGGATATACAATTGAACATTGATGGCTGGAACTGCAATAGTTCAAACACCATGGATGTCTTGAACCCTTTCTCTGGTTCCTTTGTTAATTTTCAAACATAGTATGACCTCGACAGCTTAAACATCCATCTAGCTCGAAATTTTTTCATCGGGTGTTCGAGGCATGGAAGTTTGACTGTAGTTTAACAATAATTTTGAAATTTACAGGATAATATATATAGAATATAGGACTTTTTGTTTTTGATACGGACTGTATATGGTAGTATATCAGGTGAGCCCGCTAGGGCGAACCTGATATGCTACCGTGATAAAGTCTGTATCAAAAACAAAAAGTCCTATATTCTGTTTATCGGGAATTTCCAAACATTGCAATTTCGTTGTTAAGTTTGAAAGAAATAAAGGGAACTCTTTCTGTGGCGAATAATTCATGCGTAAACTATATTGTGCACAATTCTTGTTGACGTCAAGGTAGTGTGACGTCACATCCTTCTGTACGTTGGGTTTGAACAAGCCACGTCTTGTCATTTTATTTTCGTTGGAAATAGTGTAACAAATGATGAAAATGGCCTCATTCTACTGATATAAAACAACATACAATCAATGCCGCTACATAGTAAGTAATTATTGCTTCAAATAGACATCACCCAAGAAGATAAATTCGTCAAACACAGACATTCATTTGAGCATGGCGCCTTTCCTGTCACTGAATAAACCCTGCATAATTCAGTATTGTAGAGGTTTGTAGTAACGGGGTAGGCGTCTCTTTGTCTTCATTTATAATCGGAGACAGTTCATTAGAAGAAAGCAAACCATCATAGCGAATTGGATTCATGGCCTGATGTTTTTATTGCAGTATCAAGGTATGAATTTTCCAGAAATACAGTCAAAAGTTATAGGGAAACGTGTTTTCTGTTTGAATTACGAATAATTTCAAAATTGTTTACTGTTTGTTGACGCAAATAATTTTCATTCATGGGTTGACTTTAAATTCAGATTAATGCGCGTCGCTTTCGTTCGCGCATGTCATCTGATGTACTGACCCAATAAATTTTTGATATGGTCCAGTACGTTGATAATGACTTTATCGGCCAGTACACATCAAAGGCAAGATGTATAAATTACCGATAATATATTTTACTGTTGTAACAGAATTTTCATTTCCTATACGTAACACTACAGATTAATGCTGGAGTAACAAAAGTTACATTTTTAGCTCACCTGGCTATGCCAGGGTGAGCTATTGCCATCACTTGGCGTCCGTCGTCCCTCGTCCACCGTCCGTCCGTTGTCCATCCTTCGTCCGTCCGTCGTCCGTCCGTCGTTAGCTCACTTTCAAAAATCTTCTCCTCTGAAACCACAGGGTCAAATGAAACCAAACTTTAACTGAATCATCACTAGGGTATCTAGTTTCAAATTTGTTATTTTGTATGTCTTAGGTCAAAACAACATGGCCGCCATTACTAAAAATAGAACATAGGGGTAAAGTACAGTTTTAGGCAAATAACTCAAAAACCTTTACAGATATCAAAAATCTGACTGTAGTAAAAATGATCAGCATGAGAAGATCTACTCATGCTGAAATTTTGAAGGAAATTTGATGACCCGTCTAAGAGTTATTGCCCTTTTTCCATAAAATTTTAAAAATTTTGATGTTTTTTATTTTTTATTAAAAAAACTATAACAGATAGAGGTTAAGTTTTTATTGCAAAAATGTTCAGCATGTTAAGATCTACCCATATGGATATTTTGAAGAAAATCCAAGGACCTATATATGAGTTGTGGCCCTTTATTGGTCAAATTTTTCGTGATTTTTAGTTCGACTCAACGAAGTTGAGGGGGAGTATTGGAGTACCCCTGGCGTCCGCATCCACGTCCGCGTCTACGTCTAAGTCCGCGTCCGCCTTTGGGCATATATCTCTGCAACTATGCATGGTAGGGTCATCAAACTTTGTATGCAGGTGCATCTTGGGCTATCTCACAGCCTCCAAGAAAATTGGGTGTCTCTGACCTATATTTTCCACTTGAACAACTTACATTCAAGTTTACGTCTGAGTTCAGATCTCAGTCACTATACATGGTTGGATCATGTAACCTTGCATATGCATGCATCTCTGATAGTAGGTCAGCATCCAGGCAAAATTAGGTCGCTTTGACCTATATTTTTTGCTTGACCGACTTACATTCTAGTTTACGTCCGAGTTCAGATCTCAGTCACTATACATGGTAGGATCATGTAACCTTGCATATGCATGCATCTCTGATGGTAGGTCAGCATCCAGGCAAAATTAGGTCACTTTGACCTATATTTTCCGCTTGAA
>MJUU01011345.1:41448-61257 GCA_002080025.1 Modiolus philippinarum
GGCAAAATTAGGTCGCTTTGACCTATATTTTACGCTTGACCGACTTGCATTCAAGTTTACGTCCGAGTTCAGATCTCAGTCACTATACATGGTAGGATCATGTAACCTTGCATATGCATGCATCTCTGACGGTAGGTCAGCATCCAGGCAAAATTAGGTCACTTTGACCTATGTTTTCTGCTTGACCGACTTACATTCAAGTTTACGTCCGAGTTCATATCTCAGTCACTATACATGGTAGGATCATGTAACCTTGCATATGCATGCATCTCTGATGATAGGTCAGCATCCAGGCAAAATTAGGTCACTTTGACCTATATTTTACGCTTGATTGAATAACATTCAAGTTTTCGGATGAGTTCAGATCTCAGTCACTTCACTTGGTAGGATCAAGTAACCTTGCATATGCATGCATCTCTAATGATTGGTCAGCATCCAGGCAAAATTAGGACACTTTGACCTATATTTTACACTTGATTGATTTACATCCAAGTTTTCGGACGAGTTCAAATATCAGTCACTGTACATGGTAGGATCATGTAACCTTGCATATGCATCCATCTCTGATGATAGATCAGCATCCAACATTGACCTATTTTTTCCGCTTGATTGATTTACATTCAAGTTTTTTTTACAAGATCAGAAATCAGTCACTGTACATGGTAGGATAATGTAACCTTGCATAGGCATGCATCCCTGATGGTACATCAGCATCCAGGCAAAAGTATGTCACTTTGACTTATGTTATACGCATGAGTGATTTATGTCCAAGTTTTCAGGCAAGTTCAGATCTCAGTCACTATACATGGTAGGATCATGTAACCTTGCTTAGGCATGCAAATGTGATGTCAACATCCAGTCAAAATTTTGTTACTCTGACAAAGTGCCATAAGGAGGCGAACTCTGTAATCGTTGATTACCTATGTTTTACTTTTTGTCCTATATTTCAAAAACGCTTTGAGATAGAGGTCAAGTTTAAATTGCAAAAATGGTCAGAATGTTAAGGACTATATTCTATTGAACACGTTCAAGTTTTCCGACCTCTTCCAAGATGGCCGCCAGCGGGGAAATTAGTTTACTATTTGGCCTAATGGGAAAATTCATGCAAAGAATTTCTTCTTGAGAACCATCCAATGGATTTGAACCAAACTTGGCATGAATGTTGCTGATGACGTGCTGACCAAGTGTTATTACTTTGGTGCCAATCCATCATCCAACATGGCTGCCAAACATTGGACCCTATCGGAAAATGCATGCAAAGAACTTCTTCTTGAGAACAAATGAATGGATTTGAACCAAACTTGGCATGAATGATGCTTATGAGGTGCTGACCAAGTGTTACTGCTTTGGTGCCGATCCGTCATCCAACATGGCCACCAGCTGGGAACTAAAATTTTAACATTGGACCACCAGTGGCAAAACTTAGTTTAACATAGGACCCAATGGGAAATGCGTAAAAAGATCTTCTGCTCTGAAACTGCCTGAACAATTTCAGTAGAATTTTGATATGATAGTCCTTGGGTGACCCTCTTCAAAGTTTTATGTTGAATAGCTGCCAGCAGGGAATGTAGATTAACATAGGCCCTTAAAGTTTGGAAACTGCATTCAAAAATCTTCTCTGGAACTGCTTGAACAATTTTAATTCAAAATTTTTTAAAAAGTTTCTGATTTTTATGTACATACACCACAAAAGATGGACCATCAATTTGGAATTATAGCGCTGCATAGGACCCAGGTGAGCGATACAGGCTCTTGAGAGCCTCTTGTTATTTTTAGACAGAAGAAGCAGTAAAGAGAGCCAGATCTATAGTTGAGTTTTGTCAGGACACATTCACAGTACCTGAACAGTTTGCAGGTACATTTGTACATATATTTTTAAAAGAATAAATGGACTTTAAATCATTTAAATCTATATTGAATTGTATTAATTTTTTGCACCAACTCATGGAAACCAGACTTGGAAAATTTTTAATTTATCATTGATTCCTTCATGCTATAAACATAGGCTGTCATTCATCTTTTTAAAGAATTATTACACTACTAAAATGTGTTTTTTCTCTTAAATAAATCTCATCTTTTCAAGTTTGACCATGTTTGAATACTGATCTCTCCCCTTAAAAAAATAAGCACAAAAGGTAAAACAAAATCAGATAAAATAAAAAATTAAGAAATGAAAAATGAAAGAAAATGATCATGTATCTGGCCTACAGTTGAATTATATATGCTACGCTAGGCGTAGCCCTTTATTCTTTATTTTTACAAACAGGATCATGTTGTCTGGTCTGAGTCTTAAAGGATGTGTTTAAGTCAAAAGAAATTTACTTATAAAATACCATATTACATGCATGTTGCCCACTTAAAAATGAATTCAAAGGTATTCTCTCAATCTTTCTATATTGGACAAATTTTTAAATCAGTATTGGCCATAATGATCATCTGTTTGAAAATTAATCTTTGTAGCTAGTTGGTCATAAACAGTAAACATAGGATGATTAAAGAGGTCTAATTGATAGTTTTAGAATCGTGGTCCATTAAGAGATGAACAAACAAGCCTATGGTTTATGTTTCTTTATATCTAAGGTTTGGTGATTGGGACACATGGTAAACATATGGACCATATTGTAGCCAAGTCTATGGTAAATAGAATAAGGGTTGATGAATCCAAAGATGTAAGTAAATTTAGATTACAAGAACCACAATGCTACCCTTATACAGCAAGATTATACAGTAATACTAAACTGTAAAAGAACTAATATTTATTGGGTATTATTTTGCTTGGATTTTGTGGTTGACTAAATAACACAGGAAACTTTTAACCCAAATGAATACAAATTCCCCTTCAACTGCCAATGTGAAAGACCTCAATCATGTATTGAGAAATCCATGAACCATGAATGATTTTTGGCTCACCTCATGAAGTGAGGGGGGCTTCTGTGATACCCTTAGCGTCCGTGTAAGTGTCTGCTTCCCTTTAGGAAAAATGGTTAAAGTCCATTTCTGCTTACAGGCTTGCCCAACTCAACTATATTGGTATATATATGTATGTATGATGCATTTTAGGATGACAAGCGTAATGCTTTGTGTAACCTACATTTTATGCATGGGCGACTTGGTTAGGTGGAATGGTTAAAGTCCATTCCCGCTTACTGTCAGGTTCCACATCAACAATATTGTTATATAAGATGCATTTTTAGATGGAAACTGCAATGCTTGCTTCAGAAAGTAGAAAGTAGAAGATGAGTATTAAAAAATATATTTTGAAGTTATCTTCTCACCAGTAAAAGTGGCATACCTGTAAAGTATGAGAAAACATGATGATACATATTAGCAAAATTTGTAGCAATGACAGGGAGCTTACTTGTGGCAATGTGTACAAAATATAATGATTAGGTACCTGTAAAGTGTGAAACAATCCGATAAAAACTGCACAAAGCAAAATACTGTGCAATTCTAAACTGGATTGCTGGAAATTTTCTGCAAATAGGTTTTGTAAAGTATAACAGAAATGATTGAACTCCCAAATTGAACAAGCACATGATAAACACTATTGTAGTCTTTTTCTAACTAATTTCCTTTAATGTTTGATGTCTAACTTCTTTCTTTTCTTAGGGACCATTACTCACTATAATTGGCTCACCAGAAGCAGTGGAACAAGCTAAGCTTTTGTTAAATTTTAGACTGAATGAACTTCAGGTAATAATTAACTCATAAGGCAAATACAGATATTATACTTTATGGATACTAAGCAACACTATGAACCTAGATCATCTTTATACAGGGTATAAATGTATTTCCCTTTTCACTTTACCACAATGGTGACAAAAACTTATGTATACTCACTGAAGGCATTGATAAATCAAAATATACTGTAAAAGGGGAAATTTTCGCTAATTCCGCACTTGGCTCATATTTGCGAAAATTTCCCCTCGCGTAAATTTGTTTTTATTACAAACGTAATGAAAGGTATTAAAGTGAGAATCGCGAAAATAAAACCCTGTGAATAGGTTTAGGAAACAAAATCACGAAATTTAAACCACACGAAAACATCCTCTTTTACAGTATGTGAGAAATGCCAGTGATTAACCCTTCAGAGCCCCTTGTACAATGTGTGATTACGTTTCAAATTTCTTAACTTTTAGTGCTTATGTATCACACAGTGAATAGTATTAAATACTTTTTATATACACCAATTTTTGTACTCTTTCATGTAGTTAATACAAAGAATTACAAATTACAAAAAATATTAACAATGGAAATGCCCAGTTAAAAATTGATTGTGTGGAGATATCAGGACAATGAAAATAACTGGCAAAGTGCATATTTCTGTAAAAGATCATCTCAAAATTAAATTATGATAAAATTAAAACCCTTCATACAGCATATCATTGTCATTTGAAAGATACCAAAACTTTTACATGTTATATAGCAAAATGAAACCAAATAATTTCACAAAACATCTCAAATACAGAGCTGCTAGCCCTTGCTATTTAGACATCAGACTTCAAGTTTTTGCATTGGATATTAAATGCTTTATGGCTACCATTTCCAACTTTTTATGGAAGAATTTAAAGAAATCTGGTTTTTATACCCCCCCCCTATGTAGTGGGGAGGTATTATGTGATACTTTCAGTTGTGTGACTGACCTGCCGTCTATCTGTCTCCAAAGGTTTTTGACTGATAGGCAAGTTGTTTATCATAAAACACAGGTGGAATTCGATTTCAGGTTCAGTGGTCTAAGGGGTTTTGAAGTTGTGCCCCTTGAAACTTTGAAGACGGTATATAATGTAATGCCCATTACTATTTTTTTATTGTTAATGATGGTATCCGACTTCTTGATGGTTATGGGATTTGATGATAATGAATTTTATTAAAGACCTTGTGGCAAAAGAAGACACTCTTAATGTTTTCTTCATCTTGAAGTAACCACTTAGCCTTAAACAATGACCAAATAGTTGCACATATAAAACAAGGCCACACTTGAAGCCTCCAATCTAGACTTTTCAGAAAATAGTAGATATGCCATAATATTGGTAAGCAACTTAAAACAAGTAACCAATACCGATTAATTTGAATCTTTAGTGTTGTCCATTCTATGTGATGCATTAAAAGACTTCAAATACATTTTTTCAAATACACAGAATCAAAGACACAGATCCAGTTCTATAAGAGAGGTAAAAACCAACCCTGATAGGAGTAAAAATGTGCAGACAAAACAAGAGACAACTGATGGAGCAGATAAGTTACCTTACATAGAAACCATCAAGATCAATATAAACAGGCAACCAGGACTAGGCTTTGGATTTACTATTGCTGGTGGAAAGGGAGGTAATCCATACAAGGAAGATGATCAAGTAAGTCGGTTCTGCATATACCGTAGGGTCGTACAGATGGGTACAGTGTGTGGGTGTACGTGAAATAAAATGGCATAACTCTAGGAACGAAAAATTAGAAATTGGCTTGCATGATGCACAGCCAATAACGACCCACCTACACAGCAACACGTAAAATAAAACACGGCAAACACGCTGCACGAAAATAACCCAGTGCCACCCTCTGCATAGACTTATGAGTTGACAAAATAGGTTATAAAGTGTCTACATAATTACATGTATGTAAAATCTGTTGAAAGGGAGCTTCATTACCTTACTTACACAAACTTATCAGGGTTTTCTTCTCTCCTGCAATGAAAAAAGTCCTGAAAGCAAGGCATGGGATATTCTTAGTGACAGTGGTAGTGAAATCATCAACATACAGAATAGTGATGCTTAGGTTATTTGTTGGTCCATAGTACTCTTCATTCTGATTCTTCAATTCAAAGGCCTTTCCAGTCTCACTCAAAATGTTTTTGGAATTATGGGGGCAAATTTTTGGCATTTTCTTTGTTTTTTTCTTGGGTTATTTTCACACATTTGGTTCACATAAATCTTACAGAACTGTCCTTAATCCCTCCGTCATATAGTCCATGGGCTGGAATAACCCCCGTGCACCCCCCCCCCCCCACTTATGATCCCCACCCATATTTTTCAGTTCTTCTATATCCCCTCTTCAAAATTAAACATGTTAACATGAGCATAACCTGCATGCAGTATTGGAACAGGCCCCTTTTTTAGACCCACCCAAAGAAATTTTGGAAAATTTCGTTTTTGATCAAAGTTTTTCTTTCAATTGCTTCAAATTGTTGATTGGTACTTCTCAGTTATGAAAAAATGGTATAGAATGATAGCCTATGGTATCAGCTTTACAAATATGCCACATAAGTACCATTTCTATACCTAATACGTTATAAAAAATGAAAAATATTTCCCCTACCCCTTCGAAATTTTGACGTAAATTTCAAGATTTTTTTCGAAATTGTGTAAGTTTAACGGCCATTGGAAACCAGTCTGTTTTTCAATTCATAATTCTTGGAATTGGTTTTAGTCTTTTCATGTCCTTTCTTAAAAATTAAGCATGTTAACATAATGTAAATATGTTTTGAATGACCAAACTATCACTTTTAAATAGATAAATAAAACACATTTTTGAATATTTTCGTTTTCGACAAAGTTTTGTCCCTTTTTGTCTCATCTTTTCTATGAGTGGTTCAAATTCATGAAAAGATGGAATAAAATGGAAGTACATAATGTCTTCTTTACAACTGGTACAAATTATGGCAGTTTTGAAGTATAATTAACCTCCTTCTTCCATAAAACTTACCCCTACCCCAACAAATTTACTCTAAAATTGTCAATTTTTTGTCTATGCTCGCATAAAAATTACCAGAACATGCAAATTGTGTGTTGTATATGACAAGGTTGCATGAATTATATTGTGATTTCATATTTTAACTGCCATTTGTCGACTTAAACTCGATATCTTGCCCAAAATTTATGAAAAATGGGCATTTTCTACATTTCAGATTTATCCAAAGTTCACTGTTAAATAACTAATTACCGAAGTCACTGTGAATTTACTTTCTGCATATGCGCATTTCGACAACTTATGTCTCATCAGTGCAGATAAAATCTAAACGTTTGGAAGACCATAAACTCAAAGATGTTTACAAATTGATAGAGAACAAATAACCAAAGTGATCTAAATTTAAAGCCAAAATCAGCTAAGGACAGAGCTTTGCATGAGGGAGATACTCCTCAGTATATCATTATACATTCAATATCTGGAGGATAAATCTGCAGATATGCCAATTAATTGTTCTTAGGGATATATAAGTTGTCTTAAAACATTGTTAAGAAAAACAAGGAGTGTTTAATGTGACTCTGAATACCAAAAATCTTACCCCTACCCCAACAATTTTTCATTAAAGTTGTCAATTTTTTCTCTATGTTCGTATAAAAATAACCAGAACACACAAAATGTGTATTGTATATGACAAAGTTGCATGAATTACTTTATGATTGCTATCTTAACAGCCATTAGTCGACTTAAACTCAATATTTATCCCAAAATTAATGAAAAATGGTAATTTTCAACATTTCAGATCTGTCCAAAGTCCACTGTTAAATCGTTAAATATGTCAAATCCGGAGGATATATCTGCAGATTTGCCATCTACTTGATCTAAGCAATTCATTAGTTGTCTTATAACATTGTTGACAAAAACAAGGAGTGTTTAATGTGACTCTGAATACCGAAAATATTACCCCTACCCCAACAAATTTTCCCTAAAATTGTCAACTTTTTGTTTATGTTCACATAAAATTAACTCAAACACACAAAATGTGTGTTCAATATGACAATATTGCATGAATTGCATCACAATTAGATATTTTAACAGGCATATGTTGACTGAAACTCAACATTGTGCCTGAAATTGAGGAAAAATGGGAATTTTCGACATTTCAGATTTGGTCAAAGTTCACGGTTAACCCGTTATATATGGCAAGTTTGGAGGATATATCTGCAGATATACCAATTAATTGTTCTAAGGGATATATTAGCTGTCTTGAAACAGTGTTTAGAAAATCAAGGACTATTTAATGTGACTCTGAATAACGAAAATCTTTCCCCTACCCCAACAAATTTTCCCTAAAATTATCAATTTTATGTCTTTGTTCGTATAAAATAACCAGAACACGAATAATGTGTGTTATATATGACAATGTTGCATGAATAACATAATGATTTGGCATTTTAACAGCCATTTCTTGACTTAAACTCAATATTTTGCCCCTAATTGATGAAAAATGGGGATTTTCTATATTTCAAATTTGTCCAACGTTCACTGTTTAGTCGTAATATATGTCAAATCAGGAGGACACGTCGGCAGATATGCCATTTAATTGTTCTGTACAATACATTAGTGGTCTTAAACCATTATTTAGAAAAACAAAGAGTGTTTAATGTGACTCTAAATACCTAAAATCTTACCCCTACCCCAACAAATTCACCCTAAAGTAGTCATTTTTTTTGTCTATATTCGCATAAAAATAACCAAAACCCACAAAGTCTGCATTGGATATAAAAGCGCTGCATTAATCTTATCATGATTTGTCATTCTAAGTCCCACTTTTCAGATTAAACTCAATATTTTGTATAAAATTGATGAAAAATCGGAATTTTCAGCATTTCAGATTTGTCCAAAATTCACTTTTAAATAGTTATATGTGGCAAATCTGGAGGATTTATCTGCAGGTATGCCAATTCATTGTTCTTTGGGATATATAAGTTATCTTAAAACAATGTGTAGAAAAACCAGGGGTGCTCAATGTAACTCTAAATACCGAAAATTTTACCCCTACCCCAAGAAAATGATGCTATAAAATGCCAAAAATATGTCTGTCTGTACATATATATGAACAAAACATACTAATATTTTTACTTTCTTTTAAAAAATGCATTTGATATATCGCAATATGCAATTTTAACGCAGAGAATATGGGTAAAATTGAATATTTTGGGCGATTTTTGTGAAAAAAGGGAATTTTCAACATTCTGGAATGTTACAAAAATCAAAATTTAATTGTTGTATAACTGTCCATAAACCACACGCATGATGTTATTTGTTATATATGGGAGTCTCTGTGCATTTTTGTGTTTGAAATGTTATATTATTTGACCTTTATACAATGTTCAGGCTTTTCAAGCTAAATAAAATGAAATAAATTGTGTTGATTTTTTTTTTTGGGAGGGGGGGAGGGTAATATGTTTGTAATTTATGAGAGTTTAGTTAGTCTAAAATGTTCATAAGTATACTTTCTAATAGCTTAGCTATAGTGAAACAATATTTAGTCAACATTTTTCCGTTAGATACCAAATTTGTGAAATTTTTACACCTCTAAGTCAAATTAGCAATAATTCTGAAAGACGGAAAATTCCCATTTTTCATAAAATTTCGAGCAGAATGGCAAAAAAAAAGGCCCCTTAAAAAATTTGAATCTACTTAAATGGGCTTCTGCATGTCAGCTTTAGTGAAATACACACAATAATTTGCATTAGACATTATCTTTTTATCATTTAGAGCCTGAATATTTTAAATTTTTTCTTAATTTTAAGGGGGAGGGGTGCTAATTTTGGCATTTCTGATCCCACAATAAGTCTGATTCTAAAATTTTTTCACGTAATTTGTTGCTTACATATCATAAATCATTATTGCTTTGGCAATTATTAGATATCTATTCAAATTTATACAATCCAGAAGTAAGAAAGACGAGATTGTGAGAATATCTAAAATTCCGAAAATTTCCATTTTTCAAAAATTTTATACCAAAATTCAAAATTTTAAGGACTTTAATGCTCTTATTTTTCAACATTGTATTACAAATGATAAATAAGGCAAAAAAACTAAATCAAATGATGAGATTTATTTATCTGAAAGGAATTGAAAGCTTAAAAATCGTCATTTTCGCTAATTTTGGCATGGGGAGGGGTATATTTTTTGCATCCTCAGATCATAAAAATAGTGCAATGTGTCCAAACTTGTGTTCATTGTAAAGAATATTAAATAAGCTTCAATTTGGTACCACATTTCAGTACATCTAACTTATCTACATAAAAATTATGGAGCTTAAAAGATGAAATTAAGATTAAAACTAAAATACAAGAATTTTGTGTGGTGTACTATAAAAGTGGCCCTATACTGTCTATGCGTGCAGGTTATATTCGTGTTAACATGTTTTATTTTGAAGAGGGGATATAAAAGGACTGAAAAAAATCTGTCTGGATCATAAGTGGGGGGGGGTGGGGGGTGGGGGGGTGCACGGAAAGTGATTTCAGCCCATGGCCTAATACATGAGTGGTCAGGTTAACAGCTAATAAGGTAGTTAGGGTGTCTTGGTTTCTGACATGAGAACTTTTTTTAAAATTTGTACAATGAATTTTTTAGTATATGCTATAAAAAGATGCAAAAAAATTTGGGGGTCACAGATATGTCAAAATAGGTACGGCCTCTAAACATTGGCCAAATTTGGGATTTTCACACTACGGCATATATGGCATATTTTTCTATAAGCAGTCATACATTTTTTTCCAAACTTTGTATATTTATTGGTACAATATAGAACTTCAATTTAAAGACATAAAAAAAAGATATGTCATAGACCTTTTGAAAAAGTTATTTCGTGAAACATAAAGAATTTGTTAGTTTTTCAAGAAAAGGGAAATAACTTAAAAGTAATTTGGGACACCAAAATAAAAAAAAAATATGGAAAAATTATAATAAATGTGTTTTGTTAAGATACTTTTGAAAAATTCAAAAACAGAATTAGGATCAACTACCTGATTTTTTTTTTTTACAAAATTAGAAAATTTGACCTATTCCATGGTACTTCTGTATGGAATTATCTCCCTTTGATAAAACTTTTTGAATTTGGGCCAAATTTGTGAGGCTTGTTTAGGGTATATTGGGATACGAGATATTTACGACTTTTGCTAATGGGATACGGCGGGATATTTGGGATATTTGGGACAAAGAGTACTGGGATATGGGATATTTTGACTAAGGAAAATGGGATATTTCAATAATTAATGGGATATCTTCAATTTTCAAAGGGATATTTTAGTCCAGACTTACTGGGATATGGGATATTGGGATATTCCGATCTAACAAAAAGCATCATGCTGCCAGGGCAGAATGTAGATTAACATTTGACCCTATAGGAAACTGGTGATTTTAGTCATCCTCTATTGAATTACTGAAGCAAATCAAACCAAACTGAATTGGAATATGTATGGAACTATAGCTGAACATTAGACCCTTAGGGGAAAAATTCCTTATAGTCATCAGCATGGATATGGCTTATGTTAGAAATATTTTGTCAGGTGAGCAATTCAGGCTCAGTCCCTGAGCCTCTAGTTGTAATTACCGTCTTGCATTTTGTGTATGGTTTGTTTCTAACATAGTAAGCAATTATTTTTTTTTTTAATTTTGGCAGCCCTTTGGAACTTAATATGAGAAAAATTGTATTATGTATTAAAACTATAACATGTTTATATTCAGGGAATATACATATCTACAGTGACTACTGACAGTGCAGCAGACAAGGCAGGTGTAAAAGTTGGTGATAACATAGTATCAGTAAGTCTATATATATCTTCAACTGAAAAAAACATGTCAAACTGTATTTGTTCTATTTACTGCTCCCCTTGTAATAGCTGCATCCTACTTGAATTTTGAGCAATATGTAATTCTAAACTATTAATAGCCCCCTTTTTAACTAGTTTAATGTAATTAAATGAATGCTCATAATTTAACATTTCAGTAAGATTGTCTTACTTCTATTATGTCTATATTGCTCATAAACCTGAAACAACTGTGTACAATTGGCTCAAAACACAAACAATTATTATCATTATCTTGTTTCACATGTTACCTGTCATTATAACATACACATAGATTATATCATAAAATCCCGTTCATTACCATATTTTATCCAGTAGAGATAGTTAAATTTTAAAATTTTAATTGCAAGGCTTGCCGAGTATTTTAAAATTTTTAAATTTAACTATCGAGAGTGGATAAAATATGGTAATAAAGGGATAAAGTGGTGTAATCTTTTTCTCTAATGATCAATGATAAACATCGAGAATTGTATTCTGAACAGATTCGGCGGGAAATAGCATGGGGCTTTATTCAACATACATTGAATAAAGAAAATTTATCTAATGGGTCAAAACCGGTTTAAACTTGACATATCATTAGAGAAAAATTTATATTTCCAATAGCTGTCCCTTATTTGAAAATTATTTCCATCCTGGGGCAGAACAAATTGGGTAAATGTCCAAATCATGCCAGACACTTAAGGTGAGACGTTACTAAATGGCTATGTCTTACTTTCTCGTGAAAATTTGCACACAAGTAGATGTTAATGACTTACATCGGAATATCAACTTTTTAATAAGGGTCATGGATCACTTAAGATGGATATTTGACGTTGAAAACGCGATCTTTGGGGTCCACTTTTACAAAGACATAACGTAAAAATAGCAATTTCACACCTGAAAATGTTACGTTTTTCGATATATCTACAAATGCAGCGTTTACATATTGTCGAAAAACTAACACAAAGAAGAGTACGAAATTTCGAATCCATTGATATATAGAAAACCATATGTCATGGAACATCTTTTTTCTCTATGTAAGCGCAAACGTTTGCAAGAGGTGTAAAAAATGCAAAATGTAAGGTTGTATGTCGACGTTACGTAATGTTTTCGCATAGATTTCATATCCGATCATTTTGTATTGGAGGCAAATGACGATAACATTCCACGTAAAATCCCGGAATGGACGGTTATTACTTTTGACAAGATAATTTTACTGAAAATAACAGTAAAAGATTTTTTTTTCAATAAAAATAATATTGTGCAAATATCCTTAATTTGTTGGAATTCCCTGTGAATATACTAAAAGTCTTAAATGAATTAATCTATTTGTTTATCTATCTTTTTTCTTAATAGATAATTATCTATTTATTTTATTTTATTAATTTATTTCTTGTTAAATACTTATATATGTTAGTTTACTCTAATTATTTATACAAGCAAGCCGCAATACATAAAAAGGGGAGTCAAAATATTGGTCTTTTGTATTGATGATTTGCTTTCTAAACAGTAACTGTTGAAAAATAAATTCATTGGCGTATCAAGATAGAGGATTCAAGGAATTTGAACCCCTCTACCTTTTCCTTTAAACTTTTTAAATTTCGCGCAGAATTTCTACAAAAATGTCAAACACGGACTGCAACCTTCGTTTTTTAATTACTGGATCCGTTGGTGAATAAATCGTGATTTTTTCTGTGATGGAAGATTTGTTGTTTTACGCCAAGTGATTAATATTTCTGCTTTATAATGGGAAGAATAAAAGTATGGGTTTGATATTTATGTATTATACCATACAATTACGCGGAACAGACCTTAAAATGTGCTAGCAAATTACGGAAGCGTTTTGATGCCACACGAAGAAAAAAAATCTCGTAATCATGAGAAAATATCTCATTATTATGAGATACTTATCTCATAATTATGAGATACTTATCTCATAATTTTAAAATATCATGTCATAATTATGAGATATTATTTCTTAATAATTAGATAATGATTCATAATCTAGACATAATTATGATCAATTATCTCATAAATACGAGATATTTTTTTCTTTAAGTGGCATCAACATGCTTTTGTAGTTCATGCAAAGACAGACATGTCGCCCCAGTCAGTCCCACATTATTATGATTCCAGGCCGACACATCGCCACTTTTTGTTCTGATATAATGGCGGATGCCATTCTTCGGAAAGAGCACTAAACACAAATTTAACATGCAGGCACGATCACTTGTGCTCATTAGTGCAAACTCGCAAACTTTAAAGAAAGCATAGCTGCAATAGAAGATTCGCATCAAACAAAATTAACTTTTCTTTGGATATAGAAATTTCGTAAATGACAATATTAGTGGATAAGATTCCTTTCTACATACAAAGAACAAACATAGATCTATCTGTGTTATATGTCAGTTAAATATAAACGATGTATTCGAATTCATAAAAAGAAAACAAAGATATTACAATTAAACATGTTTTTGTGGCTATATATATAAAAATAGACTAAAAATACAATCTTCATAATACTCGGAATTCATTTACAGACAAGACGATTTAATTTCAAGTTGAAAAGGGGGCTGAAATTGAAAAAATATATTGCAATGTTTCGTCAGCAGAAAAAATCTGGCCCTCAGTTTTGCGTTAAACTGAAATTCAATTTACTTTAATACTATTTTATTTCAAAAAAATAGCAAATGGTTTGGACAAGTTGTATCGACTTAGCAACTGTCCCAGTCTCCTTACAGATACTATATATACATAGCATAGCAACAGACAATACAGCAATATAAAGATAACAATTTAATACAGAGATGGAAATGTAAATGAGAGTAGAAATAAAAAATAAACAAAAGTGGAAATATGAAAAAAAGAAAAGAATGTAGATTCTATTGACCAGTCTGAAATCGTTTTGTTTGGTTTATGAAATTTCTTACCTTTTCAAAAATATTTGAATTCATGCGAAAATTCAAGTTGTCATTGCCGAATAATATGGTTTCGATATTAAGATCAGTATTTCTTATGTCTGAAAACAGAACATTTCTTTGAATTTGATAATTTGGACATTCAAGAAAAAAGTGAATTGCATCTTCATATGGTGCTCCACAATGGCATAAAGGGTTATATACTAAATTTACTCTCTATAAATCAGCTTTTAGATTGGTACATTGATGCCGTAACATTGTGTGTAGTATATTAAGTTTTCTCGCACCCTCTCTATAGTACTCTGGGGGCCTGTATACATTAGACTTTAGTCTATTTTTTAATGTCGGAAGGTTCTGTGAGTTCCGTACTTGAATATCAAGATCATTCCATGAAGACACAGTAGATGGAACAAAAGACTTTTCTGATACCCCTAATCTAGCTCTAACAGGAACATAATTATTTATATTACGTAAATTATATTCATTTATTATTACACTTGTGGAGGTAAAAGATCACATAGATACTGATGACCTAATTTTATAAAATGTGCATAATTTCCTGCTTTTTCTCCTTTGAAATTCAATAATGCACAATGTCCATCAGAAAAAGTAAGCCTTGCTCAATAAAAGTGTTTATCGGAAAAAAATTGTAATAAAAATCTGCCTCGGGTGAAAATCCAAGTCCCCCACCTCATCCTAAAATCAAACAGCCCATGCGTTGGTTAACACTTTAAAATTCAAAATATAAAATTTCCAAAACTTTACTGGGACCGCAATTTTTCAGAAAGCATGTCGAGGATTGGATATTCCGACTGAATGTAAAAACTAAATCGGGATGAGTTCCGTTTCGATATTGTAATGTTCCGTCTGCAGCAAAGTTTCTCTTTATTGTTATTATTAAAACACATCAAAACAAAACCGTGAAAAAATACTGTAATGTTAAAAAATTGTGAAAGAAAATTGTAAAGGAACGAAATTGGACCAGAAATGATTTCTAATTAATTTTTGAAATAGTAATCGTTTTTGCATAATACTAACACGTACAAATAGAAGTTTCAGGTGGGAACTGACCTTTTTCCCGTACATGTAGCTGTAATTTATTTTAACGTAAAAAGCCATCGCAAACGCTAACTATAAATTTTGACATAATTTTTTTTTCTCATGATTAGCCATTATTTCCTTTCTGTTCAATGAAATGCTGATCTCGCCATGTCACCGTTTTTTTTACGTCTACTGTGTTCTAACGCAATCGGAGGGAGGTAACTCTTACCGTGACGTTCATTTAGTAACGTCTCACCTTAAACAACAATAAGGTCCTGCATTCAAAAATTAGACTTGTTCTAATTAGGTAACCCTCTGCAAATAAAGAATTTAATTACTAACTTTACGAATTACTACTTATTTATAGCAGAGACATATATGAAATATGTTGATACATGGTTCTTTGTTTACATTAATTTCGTTGTCTTTAAATATGACATTCTTAATACTTTAAGAAAAGTATAATTTTAATTTTACCCCAAAAGTTCAATTACAGTATGATACATGTATGACAGACAAAACATATAAATTACCTTAATAAGAAAAAGGGAAGAAAAGAGAAGGGCAGGATTTGGGACCCATAATCTGTTTAACCCTAGCTTTTGATAGTGCCCTAGAGCCTTTCTATTGTTGTTTATTTGTCTTTTGTCATTTATTAGTGTTGTTTTTTGTGCAGTTCCTTTGTGGATAGGGCCTGTAAGTCTCATACAATTTTGGAACTTCCAGGATCAAAAAATGTACCCGGAAGTTACATTTTACACAAACATATATGACGTTTCAAACAAAAATCTGAACGTCATAATCCTCAGACGTCATGTAATGGCGGGAATCGTTTTCGAATTGCCTGTTTATCGTAAATTCTCATGAGTCACATGACAAGACTTACAGATCCTATTGTGACATGTGATTGTGATTTTCTCCATTTGCAAGTGTTTCCTTTTATCTTTCCTCTTTAAATATATCAACCTAAGACCCATATTTGTAAAGAAAAAAAAACATGAAATACCCCAAAAATTAAATAACAAGACAAATTCCAGTTGGAAGAGTATAATTGATAGAATAATTTCAAGAAATTTGTGACATATGAAACCAATATAAGGTTCAGATGTGGAGGTAGTTTAAAAGTGACATGTACCAGCCGGTGAGCAAAGTCAATAATGGCGTCGATTCTCAAAACATTGTCACGTGACTTTTCGATACGAAAATGGAGTATTTTTGTCAACAACGACCACGAATGGAATTTGTAAAAATACGATGATTTCTAGTGAAATTCTTGTCGAAAATCGAAACGTACATATTCTTCAGATGTCAACAAAACGATAAATTAACTTTGGGAGTGACAAAATTCTAAGAATCGGTAAATATTTAACGCAAACGATCGTGACCTCGAAGGGTGATTGTAAACACGTCGAACAAAAATTAGCAATATATTTTTTAATATGTCGAGTGATGGGAATTCCGTAAACGTGACCATTCTTTTTAATATTTATTAGATTTTTTTATTAAAATTTTTACAAATTATTTGTTAGAACTCGATTGTGTCAATTGGATTCATTGGTCGTGTTTGTTACAAAGGGAGGTAAATCTACTTGTTAACATATCGTCGAGAATAATTTGGATTCCTGAAGTTTGTTGGAACGTATTTTGTTCAAAATTTTATGTAAATATATATTTGAAGCATGTATCCCCTTATAATTAACAACAGAAAATATGTTAACTAGTAAAACACAGCTGTTGGGAAAAGGGGGAGGGGAAGTGAGTGAACATGAAATAATATCCACATTCAAATTGGATTTTTATTAATTCTACTTTTTATTAGTCCCAGATTTTATTTTTACACATCTAATATACTATATTTTACTCTTTAGGAGGGATTCAGGGTGATGAACTCAACATTTGTTTGTCAAATATTCAAAAAAATTCCTGCAAAGTGTTTGATGTTATCAAAATGTTGTACACAGTAATTTTATAGATCACAACTCTCATTTGGACAGTTCTTGAACATGCAAGATATCAGAACAAAAAATTGCCATTGTAATTAAACATTTGCTGATGTTGATCAGATCTGTCCAGAAACTAAATAGTGCAATAAATAAATAAAATGTAGCACACAAAGAGTACCTAGAGAGTATCTGATGAATATTGTCTTCTGAAATAGTAATATTACAAATAAAGTACAAGAAAGAAAAGCATACCCACATTTGGTATCATAATCCCAATAACAGATACATGTACATACAAGTATTAGAAATAAATTGACATGCATGTCCACATAATCACCCTAAGGAGTGAAATGAGCTGCGTTGACAGGGTAAGTCTACATATATACTGGTAAACATATTAGTAAAAAGATAATGTTGAAATCAGAGTTTTGGACATTGCGACAGAATTTATTACACATATTTGGAATATGAAATATAAGTTAAGCCAAACATGTTTAAGATACATGATGGAGGAATAACAACCAAAATTAAATGAAAATGTCATCAAACAACCTGCAACAAAACTGTGAAACAAGCTTGTAAAGGGCAATTATTTGATTCTGTGTCAAGCTCAATTTTCTTCTTTTTTTATTATAGGGCACCAAAAAGATAAGAAATGCAGCATATATACAATGAATACTATGGTCTCTTAAAATTGTAATGTCACTTCTTCTTATGAATCCATCTTTTTTTTTTGTATATAGAATATTAATGCACCACCAAAGTTGAAGAAAAACCTTAAGTTGGCTTACATGTGTGTACAACAGAAATTGAAATAATTTATATTTCCTTTTCAAGAATTTTCTTGTTCTGTGTTATTTATATTTAAAGTATGCAATTTTGATCTTTAATACCACATCCCTATTAAACAATTAATATCCTGTATACTTCAATTATTTACACATATCTATTCAAAACAAAATAATATTATCCCTTGAAATTCTTAAAATATACAAAAACCATTCATTAGCTTCTTTAAAAAATATCATAATTTTGTGTGTTTCATTAAATAATAAATATCCAACAAATTAATGTCCCATCATCTAGATCTCTGAAATAAAAAGGATGAAATCCATGTGCTTTATACCCAAAACAAAACTGTTTATTCTCTTATATGTTGGGAATGTTAATCGAGGTTAAATTGTACATGGGTTAAAGTTACAACCTCCACTGTCATAATAAAATTGCAGCTAAAATGAAAAAAAAGAAAATAAAACTAAACAAAATTTTAAACCAAAAAATATGCTATTAAAATAAAAAAAAACATCAAAAGAAAATATTTAAAGACTTAAAATCAACATACAGATGTAGTGAGGTTAAAACAGCTCTTCTTTTATCAACATAATGAGATGTTTACATTTCAGGCATATTGAGACAGTTCCATTTGATTGTTTACCTTGGGAAAGCCCCCCCCTCCCCCTTTTCCCATATATTGCTGAGACCTGACTATTGAGTAAATATAAAAGAAAGAGAGTATTTTAATTAGCAGAGGTAGCAATTTCGATGTTCAAAATCAAACGTATTTCGTTTTGAAACGCTGATGTAAATCCACCTTTGTCAATCAGATGTAGTTGTGTATTGTCAGAAATTTACACCACGTGGTGACGTGCCGTGACGTGCTACACAAAAGTATGACAAGGTCGTTGATTTCGATGTTATTTTCTTACACTCATCGAAGATTACATGTAAAATAATGCATGCAAATCGAGACTTAAGCCTTGATAGAACGAAAACATACCCAAAAACATTGGATTCTACAGTTCCGACGCCAGCTTTCACGTCCTTTTAGTACCCCTCAATTCTCATATAATTCTAATATAAATACTGCGAATGACGGAACACCCCAGATTTTACCCAAAGAATATACGTTAAATTTCCTATAACACCGGTTTATTTATAGTTTTGTGACGTAGAACTATGTTTGTGTCAATTGAATTGAGGCCCCAAAAAGGTAAACATTGAGTCGCGCGTGGTTTGTTTACATTTCGTCGACCTGATTTCAAACACAGATTTTAGGGGTTTACTTGCAAGAATTGTTATCAAAACTGTTTAGTCATGTGGAGAAATGTTTAGTATATCGATATGTTATTAAATATAAGTTACATTCATTTAATTTTATGAATATATTTGTGTATTTTACCGAGATGGTGAATTGAAAAAAAATATTAAGGTCAGCGAAGTGCCATCTAGTGGTAGCGTTTGTGGTGTTATCGCCCTTGACCCGGATGCTTTGAGAAACGCGGTTTTAATTGCTTTTTCGGTGGTTTGCTCACCAGCTGTACCGTTTATCGGGATTTTTTCGCGTGTGTCTAATTTTCGCTATGTTCGCGGTAG
>MJUU01011346.1:9102-22374 GCA_002080025.1 Modiolus philippinarum
AAAAAAACTATACATGGTACTAAAATTACAGGACGGTTTAAGTACTAAATTTAAACAGTAATATCCGACATGAATTGACAGTATTTACAGTAATTTCCGAAATGAATTTACAATAACTTCGGCATTAAAGTTATAGTAACTTTGGTACTAAATTTACTGTAATTTCGATACATTGTATTTATTGATACATTCATTTTTTCTTTTATTTTTCTTGTTTATATTTGGGTTTTTTTTTATTCACTCAAACCCTTTTTAAATCTTTTGAGAATGATTCAAAGTCGTCTAAAATTAGCAAGGACTTTTATTACAACTGGTTATTGAAAATTATGCACTATTTTATAAATATCAGTTATTCTACCTCGTGTCTATCTGTTATTGTATGAATAAATGAACACCGTAATGAACCTGACATTTCAAAGTATATAATAGCACTAACAGTTCCAAAATCTTTCACCGGTCTTATTGTACTGTCTGGAAAATTTCCAAAATATCTGGACTGACCATTTATACATTTCTATTGAAAATTTCATGTCAACAGACCCATCACGATAACATTGATCTCGATAACATTTCGACGCCGTCCATTTTTCAATCATGACGTTACTAACGAGGCACGTCATTACTCCCGCAATCCGCTAGAGGCGTTGAATTACGTACACTTCGCCTTAATTGATTTTTCTGTTTGGCTCAACGGATTTTTTTTCTTAGTTTTCGCGATGATAAGAGTTAAGAAGGATCACCCCTGATGTTGTTGATATCAAGGATTTTTTGATAACTATTCTAATTGATTACGCATAGTAGACTGAATGCAATGATAAAAAGGAATATATAGGTCCATGTGCTTTTAACGGAGATTTAGGTCATTAAAACTTTTGGCGGGGAATAGATTTCTCTGGATTTCCCCTCACTTTAACATCATAAACATTTTTTTGTCTAAAAGCTAGGAAGTTATATTAAGGATTTCATGAAAACTTGCCAGGCGACTCTATTTGACCTAAAGAAGTCATTTATGAAATAAAAATTGGGGTCCATGTTCAAAATTCTTCAGCCTTTGAATTGGAGATAACCAGAGGAGTTCCAAAATCTGACAAAAATTAAAAAATGTGATGAGTGAGCCACCTTAAAGAGACATTAGTGGTCGAAATGGTAAAATGCATGAATGAAATTTACAGTAATTCGGCATTTCTTATACATTATACTTTCAGTAATATATCCCAACACGTTCTCGTTTATGTTAAATTATTAGTCACACAGACAGCTACTGCTCAAATGAATTTTTACCAACAGTATTCCCGCATTTAAATATACCAAATATTGTTCAAATCCAGTTCGATTCAATTATGTCAAGAACATTAATTCTTGTCACTGAACCTTGCCATGGAAAGTGGACGCACGAATGACTGAAAAAGAAAGCTCTTTCTGTCGATAAATCTACCATATTATGATACAAGCGAGACAGCGAACCTATTTATTATTTTTTTCTTTATTATCACTTTACGGAAATTTTTTTTTCTGTTTTCAATAATTATCTTCGTAAGAGACTTTGGTCCGGTCAATAGTTTTTGAACTGTTACCCGCTCATTAGCATATAACTAAATACAGAAGTTCCATTTGAACTGTGATTTTATTTATTTTTTGCATTGGTTAAAGACGTCAGGTGGTTATTATTTCGTAACTGTTGTCTGTTTACAATTAAAGATTGCAACGCACTCACTTATTCTAAATTGACTGGTTTGTTCTTCAGGATCTTTTTTAATGTCTGCCAGTCAAAAAATTGCAAGCAAGCCGATCTTTGTTTTAAAACGGATGCATTTCATTTCACAGTGTATCTAAAATGTTTATTTCATACAACACAAATAGCGAGAAGCACTTACAACGATAACGTTGTCGTATGAGATTTTGAAGTCTATGAAAACTGCAAGTTCCGGTTCCGGTTTTTGTGATATACTTGCAGATTTCATAAAGGGGTTAATGAGATTTTAAAGTATGCAACGTACGACGGAAATATTTAAAAATATGCTTCCTATATAGAACTTAACGTAAGTATAGGATTTTAGGTATCAAATGTTTATTCAACTGTTCAAAATATTAATATTAACCAATAATTATTATCTGACGAGACAAAAAGTTTACAGGGTTTGTGGGATCTATTAGGTTTTGCAGTATATTGATTTTCAATATTGAGACACAACTTAATTTAAAAAAAAATATGCGAAATAGATGCATTTTTTTACAACCAGTGGCAGAAACACCTCATTAGGGCGGCATTTATGCATTTTTACTTGGGAGTTGGGTTCAGAAGCTTACCCTTTGAAGAAAAAAAATTGAGTTAAACTCATCAAAAATAATAACAATAAGTTCTATAATTAACATAATTCAAATCAACATTAAATGAGTTAACCATTTTTATATGTTTCTATTTCCTTGAAATCCTGAACCTTCTATGGTTGTTACTGTTTTGAGGAATACCGGTAGTTAAGGACATTATAACCAACCATCCAATGCAGAACTTAAATGGTCAGAATAAATCTGTAAGCATAAGGTCATATGACATTTTCTGACCTAACTTGGCCACAGATAACCATAAAAGGTCATATCTTACTACTCGCAACTATTATCACAACCATTAAATCTTCAAGCATAGGGTCAGAATGACATTTTATGACCCAATCTGACCACAGATAGCCATAATAATCATAATTATTAATCGCAACTATTTCCAAAGGTATGAAATCTGCAAGTATAGGGTCAACATGACATTTTATGACCCAATCTGACCACGGATACTCATTAAAGGTCATATATTATTACTCGCAACTATTTCCACAGCCATGAAATCTGCAAGCACAGGGTCAGCATGACATTTTATGACCTAACCTGATCACAGATAGGACTAAAAGGTCATATCTCATTACTCGCAACTATTACCACATGACATTTTATGACCCTACCTGACCACAGATAGCAACTAATGAACGTAATTATTAATCGCAACTATTTCAACAGCCATGAAATCTGCAAGCATAAGATCAGAATGACATTTTATCACCCAACCTGGCCACAGATACCCATTAATGACAATAAATATTAATCGAAACTATTTCCACAGCTATGGAATATGCAAGCATAAGGTCACAATGACATTTTATGACCCAACCAACTTATAAATAACAATATATGGTCAGAATTATTCATCCAAATTTTAAAATAGTAATGAAATATGCAAACCTAAACCAACCCATATAACAATTGAGGGTCATTATTTTTCACTGCAACTTTTATCACAGCCAAGAAGTATGAGCCATATTTTACATTTTTCATGCAGCTATGATTTGTTAGTTATAAATGGGACTAATATTAGTCCCAGTTTATAATAAACAAATTATTTGGGAAGTTATTTTCTACCTATTTTCAGGTGACCAAGGGTCATCAGGCTAAACAGAGACATATAATACATAATTAAAACCCTTTAATTGGAAGGATCTTTGAATATGTATTTTATGCAATGCAACATTTTCTTCTTGTTTTTTTTTTCGCTTTGAAATTTATAAACTTAAATTCTAAGATCCATTTTCCTCAAAATTAATTATCACACTTCCCGCTGAATCTGGGACTAATATGAGTATTAGTCCCAGGCTGAATTAAAAGACTCAAAATGATGGACGCTTCAAGCAGATCCACATTGATAAACCATCTATAGAAATACAAAAGTTCCATACGCTTAATAAAATGACTTTTGAGCAGGACATGCTTACCCTTCCGGGGCACCTGATGTCACTCTTGTTTATTGAGAGTTCACACTGTTAGTGCTTTAGTTTTTTGTGTTGTATATGTAACGTTCGAGTGTTTTGTAGGCATGTGGTGTCTTTGGTCTTCCGTCTTTTGGTGTTCTTGCTTTTGCCTTGTCTCTGGACTTTGATTTGTGTAATCTTGTGCTTTGTTCCTTCGGTATTCTACTGCCGTTGTTTTGTGCATTTTTTACTTTAATACTGAAATCACAACCGTGATGTTTTCAGTTTCGCTAGAGTACAATCAGATACATAGTACATAATTTAATCTGAACGAAAATTTAGACCAACAGTGCTTCTTGTGATTAAGAAAATTTAATGTTTCGCAAAATATTGTGAAATGTCAGAGGTTTCCCGCACATTTCGCAATTCCGGAACCGCAGTGTGCAGTTTTTATAGACTTCAAAATCTCTTAAAACACCATTCAGACATAATTGTAAAGGACTCATTTCGTCGAAGAATATTGGTTGCAACATAGAATATGCATTCACCGTGCATTGCAGATTGCAGATACCAAAGCATTATGTCAGAATACTATATAAATTATAATTAGCTAGTATTTTACTGTGATGGGTTATTAGTTATGAGGTATAACAAAACTGTTTTGGACTTCTTTCTCGAACAGCAGCTGTTTAAGACCCTCAAACCAAGCTGTTGCCTTCGGCCTGTCAGCCTTTGGCAACAGTTTGGTTTTGATCTTACAAAAATAGCTGTTAATCTCGCACCAGTCAATAATAGTTAATTGTGAACCGCTTTGAACTTTTTTCTTTCAATGTTTTCAGTCGTATATTGTAATTATTGGAGCAGCATTAAATGCAGACGTAATCGTAATTACCTTTCTCAAATTTGATGCCTGCTTCATCAGTTTCATACCAGAAACGGTCACCTGTTTTCAGTATTTGGAACTGCTTGGCTATTATGCAGCCAAATGTTTCCCCAACAGAGCCGTCTTCGCCCTTTTCTAAAAGGCCACCAACAAATAGGTCAACATCGTCAATTTTGTTCTTGCTACAAAATAAAAAAGTTTTCTTCTCTGCAGTAAATTGTATGGTTTTACCAAAATACATTTCTGCAAATAAACTCAAATTACAATGATAAAAACACAAAAAAGTGTTGCAAGGTGGTTTTATAATGCAACAAGATGTGTTTGTGAAACACTACATATGCCCCCAGATTCTACAGTAAAATATATGAAAATACCCAATGTTACCCCTTTTTGACCTCTGTGACCTTGACCTTTGCCCTATTTTTTGCATATTTATGTTCATATTGACAAGACCTATACACTTGCCAAGTATTAAAAGTCTATCTTACATAGTTCAAAAGTTGTTTATTACCATTAAAACACCAATTTAACCCCTTTATTCTGAAACAGATGAAGCCCCTTTGGGCTCTTGTTTATTGAAATGGTTTACATTGTTAAAAGTATATGTTTAAACATGCCATAAGAAACCTACAGAAAAATACTGCATCAAGATCCAACAAAAAACTTAAAAAATCATTTTTTTCCATTCGTCCCCCTTTGGGCCTCTTGTTTCTTATAAACGGTAAATGCTTCCTCAAATCTGTTGACATATTACAGTTGCGCAATTTTATAAGCAAAATCATGAAACAAATCCCGTCTCAATATTATAAATAATAAGGATTCTACAGACAAATATGTAAAACAACCAATATCACCCCTTTTTAACCTCTGAAACCTTTGACCTGACCTATTTTTTTTTGCATAAGTATGTTTCTCTTGACTAGACCTATACACCTGCCAAGTATGAAAGTCTACCTTATATAGTTCAAAAGTTATAGCAAAGGTTAAAGTTTCGGACGCACAGACAGACAAACAGACAGACGGACAGACAGGACAAAAACAATATGCCCCCGATCATCGATCTGGGGGCATAAAAATACAACAGTCAGTAGAGTGGTTAACCACCTTAACTGGGCAAAGTCAAAATTAAAACAAAAATAAGAAGACATCTGAATTTAAAAGATAAATGATACTTATACCTAGAAAAAGACATTACATGTCGAAATATTGGGCTGTTTTCCCCCTTTTTTATCTTTTAAATTCAGATGTCTTCTTATTTTTGTTTTTATTTAGACTTTGCCCAATTCAGGTGGTTGACCACTCTACTGCCTTTTGTATTTCCAAATTACAATGAAATTGGCAAGTCTTCGAATAAGGAGATTTAAGAATTTCAAAGAGTTGTTCTAGTCTGTACGATAATTAACAAATAACAAAATGTCGAAGTTACCTGCATATGGCTATTTCGACAACTTATGTCTCTTCAGTGCACATACAATCTAATCATTTGTCAGACCAAAAATTTTAGATATTTAAAACAAACAGTGAACAAATAATCAAATTATCTAAATCTAAAGCCATACTAAAATAAATACCGAAGTTGAAGAATTAAGAAATTATTCATGGGGGCCGGTGGTTTGTTGGAGATTTACACATGGGTGGCCATTATTTTCGTTAATATTTTACCCAGAGCGTAGCGTAGCGGAGCGAGGGGTAAAATAAACGAAAATAATGGACACTCATATGTAAATCGACTACAAACCACTGGCGAACATGAATTATTTCGATTCTAATATGACATTTCATGATCTGAGCGGACCTAAAGTGTACACGGTAATGGCAGCCATAACTTCAGATTTACTGACGTTTTTGTGCACAAAGCATATTGTGACGTCGTCAATTTTAGCGTGCAGGCTGTTGTGAAGTCGCTAATTATGTTATTGGAGATTTGCATATGGCTAGTCGTCATGGTTTCCATCGTTCCCATATTACAATAAACGATTAATTTTATGCTGTACACGTGTTTCAAGGAGTAACCTCGCATCAGAAGCATTAAAATCAAATAATAAGGGAAGTCATAAACAAAAATAGAAAAAAAGTTATCATTACCAAAAATATCGAAATAGGAAGCCAAATTCAGTACTAAGAACATCCACCGAGTGCCATACACGGAATGAAGCCGTAGTATTTTTAAAGGATTAGAATTTAAAATAAATCAAGTAAATTAAGTTTCTGCGAATGGCTATTTCAACAAATTATGTCTCGACAGTGCACGTAAAATCTGAACATTTGGAAGACCATAAATTGAAGTTATTTAAATCTAAGAGAGAACAAATAACAAAATTATCTAAATGGAAAGCCAAAATCAGCTAGTCTGTAATATGATAAACATAAGATTATTTTAAGCTAAAATATCCATATTACAAAAAAAACATGTTCTAAATATATGTTATATATATATATATGTGCTTTTGAAAACTTCACCAGAAACCAAAAATTTCCATTTTTTTTCTTATGAAATATGACCTTTAAATGTGATGAAAAATATTAAGAATTCAATGAAATTCTTTATATGTCTTTTTTCAAAATGCATGAAAATAAAATTTGCTTACTGCATTTTGGTGGATAAAATTAGACAAGTTCAAAGATCTGAGAATTCAAAACAAAGCAAACACCTAAAAAAGCTAAAAAGGGATTTATGTATGTCCAGCTTCTGTAATCAAGAACAATCAAACCAAATGTTTGACCTTTAATACTGCAGCACATCGCGTTGTGAATTGCTAGAAATTTGCGAAATACTAGTATACGACGGAAAGGGTCAACATAACTTACCTGTGGAACTATGTCAATCTTTTTACCTCTAACATATCTGAAGAAATATTTTGCGATAAAATCACATTTTCGTCCCCCTAGATCATTTATGCATTATAACAATATATCAAACCAAGCCAATGCTTTCGGTTGTGCCAAGGCAATAAACATTCATAAAAATTCGAAAAAATTCACAGAGATTCGCCAATTAGAAATGAATGTCTACATATTGCGACAATAGCCAAGTCAGTCCCAAACATCTACTTTATTTTAAGATGTGTATTTATTATACAACTCTATGTTTTTATCTTGTCTGTTTATATTATAAAGATATTTCTTTTACCAATGCCTGTCACAACTTTATGTCGGATAATATGATAATCATTAAGACTTATTTTGGTGCACAAAATCAAGTCATATCTACACAAAACTGGACTTATTTCACTATAAACACCACAACATAAGGACAAGATCAAAAATGTTAATGAAGGTAAATTCGCTATATTTAAACATTTAAAAACTAGTGGGCCAAGGATACCCCTGCCCCACCTCTGTCTGAATATTTTCAAACATCTGGAAAAAAGGAATTAATTGAAAACAGAATACATAGTGCACATCTACAATATGTAATTAAGGTCCTGCATAAGATTCATGATATTCAAATCAGTGGTTTAAGAAGAGTAGTGGATACCAAGTGGTCACCATATGGTTTGCAGCGAGCTAAAACGGCAAAGTCCAAAACATGTCAAAAATCTGGAAAAAGGGAATTCTCACCAGCCCAGTAGTCAGTTCTTCGGTGCTGACCCGAAAGCCGATACTATTTGGAACCTTGCAATATCTAAATTTTTGTAAATTTTGTTGAAAACTAAGAAGTATCTTCCTCATGCAAAGCTCTGTCCCTAGCTTATTTTGGCTTTACATTTAGATCATGTTGGTGATTGTTCTCTATCAGTTTTTACATATCTTTGAATTTTTGGTCTTCCAAACCTTGAGAATTTATCTTAACTGAAGAGACATGAGTTGTCGAAATCCGCATATGCAGAAAATAAATTTACAGTAACTTCGGTATTTATTTATTTATTGGTACACAAAATGCATAGTGCACATCTACAATATGCAATTAAGCTCCTGTATAAGTTTCCTGAAATTCCAATCAGTTGTTTAAGAGGAGCAGTGGATACCAACTTTTGGTTACACAAAAGACGGACGGACGGAAGAAAGGACGGACGGACAGACACCATGAACACTATATACCTCCTGTAATGCGGGGGTATAATAATCTAAGTATGAAGAACATGATATCCTATACAAATTATCACAAATATTTGCTTGTAAGTATATATTTGAGCACTATGTTAACAAAACATTCCACCACAAAATAGGACAAAAGAAAAACCACCACAAAACAAATTTCCGCACTACAACGTTCCTACCTGTGATAACACATATCTAGGAGGGTCATAGAGCAGATTTTTACCGCGAGAAAACATTGTCAACTGAGGCGAAGCAGAGGTTGACAATATTTTTTAGGGATAACAATCTTCTTTGTCTTCCTCCTCGCTATATGTTATTTATTTCATCATAGCAAATGATTTTCAATTTCACTCACTATTTAAAATCAATGTACCATGAACAGATGGCAAAAGTGGAAAAATTGGCACCCACTCAACAACACGACAATTTTTGGGGAATGTCATCTTGGCAGCTTTTATTAAAATCTTATATATGATATATTAAATTATTTATTCTATGTTTGCTAAGGAGAAAACTTCTATAGAAAAATAATACTGAATTAGAAAAATGTGAGAAAAGCTGAATAATACTAGTATCATACCCTCCGCTCCCCCTTAAAACACCAAATATTTTTTTTAAATAGATGATGCATAAAGGCAATGTATACTTATTATTCTGAAGTTTCAATAAATTTCATTAAGTTGTCTAGGAGCAGTCGTCGCCACAAAGTAACTACACTATGGCGCACGGAGGAAGGGACGGAAGGACACCATGATTACTGTATACCTCCAGCTAAAGCGGGGGTATAATAAACACCAAACAGATACTTTAAAAATTTCATCAAAATTACCGTATCGCCAGACACAATTTCTGGTATAAACTCTGTATAATAAAACATCAGACGTGATAAAATAACAAAAAATGGTCATAGAAACTTACTACAACTTTTTCAGATCTTTTTTGAACTTTCCAAACTTATTAAAATTCTTTCTTTTGTCCAATCCACAGAATACACGCCATGCATTATACCCGGGAACGCCCTGGTCTCGTGCTCTTTGTATATTTCTTGTAAACAGATCTCCAGCTGGATCGGAATTATTGAACAATTTGTTACGTAAACCATTGACGACATGACTGAAAGAAAATTACTTTTTACTCAAATATTTACTGCTTTTACCTATTTTGTACAAGCAATCAATGTTTGGTGACTAATATGTTAAAAAATGCGAATAGGGTCTGTAAGTCTCGTTCAATTTTGGAACTTCCGGGTACATAATTTGTACCCGGAAGTTGCTTTTTAAACAAAATCATATGACGTTTCAGGCAAAACATTTGAACGTCATAATCCTGCAACGGCATATTTTGGCGGGAAACATTTTCAAATTGCAGTTTTATCGTGATTTCTCGGTGTCACATGACGAGAGTTACAGACCATATTTGTGTCTCATAACAAAAAAAATTCATTGCTCAACTGGAATGGCTCATATTCCATTTTGAAAAAGGTACAACTATAGCCCATGCAAGCTAGTATTATGCATAAGAAGCATCATTATAGCCATTTTGTTTTAACGGCATCTAAGGAACATTGTGGTCTCGATAGTATCTAGAGAAAATCTTTAAATTTTTTCCAACTATGCTTTATATAAAACTGTTGTCCTAATTGGCAGTTGCCTCGGCTAAGTTGCAAACTTGCCGGACAATATCTCTAAGCTAACCACCGAAGTTGTGACTAAACTGGCTGAGTAATTAAAGGGCAGAAGATTTTTGCTTAGCTTTTCGCAGTTGATTCATTCTTTATGTAAGTCCTCCATCGTCAGCCTTCGTAGTCTGATTTATCTCATGCAGACCACAGTTTTAAAGGGAGCATCCTAACCCCATATTACATATGTATATATGTTTTTGTTTTTATTGGCTTTGAAGTTTCAGTGAAAAGGACCAGTTGTGTCTAATATTTAACTACGTTCTACGCTTGCTGCAAAAAATGTTGATGTGAATACCTTCTAGATACCAATGGGCTATTTAAGGACAATTATGACCTTCTTTTATTGTAAATTGGCATGTGCTTTAAAAAAATGGTCTGAAAGATTCCGCAAAAGGGTGCACTGTGAATCTAATTACGCAAGCAGCCATGTCAGTTAGTGCTCAGATTAGATGATTACTTTTTAAAAAGAAGATGATCTAGGACCATTCTAGATTTCGATCTTTTCTGGGTATAAGTTCAAAATGAGATCTTGTTTATTTTAGTTTAGTCTTTTGGTCCCTGCTGGAAGCAATCTTTAATTTGACGCAAACTTGCCCGACAGCATTATAAAGGACTTCCGGGGAGAATATCCAGTATCATTTAAGGCCGTTAGTCTTTTAAGGGGAAGACCTAGATATGCCATAAATAATTTCCTACTCGTTTAATCTTTCTTATATTTTACAGTTCAATACATACGGATGTACCTACATATTTTAGGATTTTTTGTCAATTTTTTACTGCTTTGCTTTCAGTTCAGGGTTCAAGGAAGACGCTTTGTTTCTTCATACCATTTTGTGCTGCTCAGGAACTTATTTCGATTAATGAAATAAGCACTCATCACCCAGGCATTTTCGAAGGAAAGTGCGGGGATATCGTTGTTTGTCTCGTTTATCCGTCAGTCCGTCCTTTCTTATGACGTGAACTCCGCTAATATTTTTAGGGTGCAGGGTTTTAATTTGTTATAGAATTGTTGCATATATGATGCAAGTGTGCAATAAGATTTGATTTTGATTAGGACAATCATTTTCATCGATTAGATTCCAAAATTATTTGATTTCAATTTCGGTAAATTAACAAAAAATTTCGAAGACCCCTTGTTTTAGAATTCTTTCAAGGAACCTTTCTTTCTAGGATTTGTGTTGAATAGGACAAACATCTCCCATTGGATTGTATTTGATCCAAATTTTGGTACATTTCCTTGAAGACACAAAGATCACTTATATTTGGATTTCCACCTAGCGAACTTACTTTCAGGATTTAAGTGATTAGGAAAATGATTTTCACCAATTGGTGAACAAATATTTGATTCCAATTTTGGTAAATTTCCAGAAAGTATAAATTATCACTTATCTTTTTTTGGAATTATACCTAGCAACTATACTATTAAGTTTTGTTTCAATGCAGAATAACCATTTTCAATAATTCAATTTGAAAATTTTTGGTTACAAAATGTAATTTGCTGAAAGTCTCAAAGCCCACTGATTTTTTTGGAATTCTACCTTTCTTTTAGGATTTCTTTCCATTATCATTTTCATAAAATGGCCGGACTTATTTGATTCCAATTTTGGTAAATTTCCTAAAGTCTCAAATAAGACTTATGTTTTGGAATTTTACCTAGTAACTTTACTTTTAGGTTTTGTTTCAAGAAGGATAATAATTTCTACAAACTTAATTGTTATTGATGTCTGAAATATTTGATTCCAATTTTGTTAATTTCCAGAGAGTCTCAAAGACCACCTAGTTTTTTTAAATTATACCTTTCCACAATAGTAAAAGGATTTGTTCGATCAGCAATAAAAATCATTTGAACAAATTGGATTTCAAAAAATATTTGAATCCAATTTTGGAAAATTCTTTGAAAGTTTTTTTTTTCGCCTAACAGTCCTGAATTCCTTGTAGTAAAATAGCAAATATCAATTATTTAATTTAAAAAAAAATTACAAATACAAAACTGGGTATAAAACTGTTTTCGATGTCAAACAGGAAGTTTCGGGATCACTTTCGTTTCCGACATTGTTTACTCTAGTTAAATTTGTATTTAATATTGAAATATTTTATACGCAGATTTCTTTAGTTTAAACAAGTGTGAAAGAGAGCATGCAGTATGATAATACATTTCAATAGGAAAAAAAAAGACGGGAAACGGGGAATGTGTCAAAGAGACAACGACCCAAAGGGGAGTAATAACAACTCAAAGCCACCATAAGATCTTCAATGAAGGGTGAGGAAACCCCACACCCAACGGCAGGTCGGAGTTGGCCCCTAAATAAAGAGTGATCAAGTTCGAGCGAAGTAAACATCATCCTAGACTCCCATAGACATAAAGTCAACTAACCAGAAAACAGACAAGACACACAAAGGCTTAATAAATTTCCTGACTAAGAACAGGCGCAAACCTGCTGCGGCGGGGTTAAACTAGTTTTATTGGGCCCAAACCTCCCCCTATAGCCAATTTGCCAAATAAAAAAAAACAATCGTAACAACAGTGAGATTCAGTTGGCAACAGGACTGAGTCAGTTGTGAAAAATGAAACTGAAAGAACTAAATATACGGACAAAAAACATGTAATCACAAGAGACTTCTAGCAGTGAACTGAAATGCCAGCTCCAGACCCATTGCCAATTGACAAATTAGTTATGTACCATCAGTATACAGCTTCCACCAAGACCTCTTCCTGTGGGGAGTTTAGCATAATGATTTCATGTATACTAGTATACCGGAATACATAGTTTGAATTGAAATGTTTGAATTGAACTGGGGCTTTAGAACAATATAAAATGAAAAGTAAACGCGATTTTGGTCTCTATCAAATACTTTCGTTGAAAAAAAGATGAGTCGTTTAACCAAAAATTTGGAATAGAGAGATATAAGGTAGATAAAAGACATAATAAAATTTC
>MJUU01011347.1:7597-36525 GCA_002080025.1 Modiolus philippinarum
GCCCAAATTTTTTTCGGAAGGGGGTTTAAAATTTATTGTAATGGATGGAGAAATTTCAAAATAACTATGGTCACCATGGAAACTGTACAAAAAACTTTAAATTTTGAGAAAATCGTAATTACTGTGATAATTAGATTTTTATTACAGCTATATCTATTACTTAGGTAATAAGGGGAACCCCTGCCCATTTTTTTTTGAAACAATGTATGAAATTGAATGTACAGGATATTGGTGCATTTGGTTGCCATGGAAACCGACCCAGAAACCTACAATTTTAAGAAAAACATGTTTTTTTTGCAATGCATGTAGTCATTTGATTTCAGCAACATGTATAAATTAGTTTGTAAGGGGAGTCCCTGTTCAATTTTTGTTCCAGAAGGAGTCTCGTAATGCTTTGAAATCCGATGTGGGAGTTCGTTTGGGAGACATTTGTGTTTCGCTTGCGAACAAAGTTATCACTTGTTATTCTTCCATCATTCTTTCTTATCGTCCCAATGAACTTGTCCGAAGAAGATCTCATAGAATATTAGACCTAGAAGTTTCAAACTTGGCATACTATTGGCCCCATGTATCTAAATGTGCAATCATCAAAAACAATTTCAAAAGGGGGTCCTTGAAGGGTACTTTTGGGGGTATCAAAATGGGACTGGGTTGTCCTATAGTAACCCTATGGGAAATTGAAATTTTATAAAGTGTTTCACCATTTTTTTATTGTTTCTCAAAAACTATTGAACTAACTCCATAAAACTTCTTCAGATAGGTGAGGGTCATGTAAGAAAGGGTTCCACAGCATTGAAAATTTCAAAATAAGTACCGTTGCCATGGAAACCAGACCAAAAATGGAAATTTTGGGAAAATAGTAGTTTATTGTTGATAATAGTATTTTGATTACAATAATATGTATCTTAGATTATAAAGGAAGCCCTGCCCAAATTTTTTTTGAAGGGGTTTTAAAATTAATTGTAATGGATGTGGAAATTTAAAAATAACCATGTTGCCATGAAAACTATACAAAAGACTTGAAATTTTGAGAAATATATATTACTGTTGATAATTGTTAATTGTATTTTTATTACAGCTATATGTATTACTTAGGTAATAAGGGGAACCCCTGCCCAAATTTTTTTTGAAACAAGGTATGAAATTGGATTTAAAGGATAATGGTGCATTTGGTTGCCATGGAAACCAACCCAGAAACCTACAATTTTGAGAAAATGGTCGCCGTTGCCATGGAAACTGAAAAAGTCGGGAAAATTAAAAGTGCTCCGACTGGGATGAAATTTTACAGGAAGGTTGTGTAAGAGGTGGAGAACATGTTTTATGGTTGAAAATTTTCAAAATGGTGACCGTTTCCATTGAAACTGAAAAAAGGCGGGAAAATTGAAAGTGCTCCACTCCGCACGTAAATTTACAGAAACAGTGTGCAAGAAGTGTAGAAAATATTTTGAGGTCAAACATTTTCAAAATGGCGGCCGTTGCCATGGAATCTGAAAAAAGGCGGGAAAATCAAAAGTGCTCCAAATCTCATGAAATTTGACAGGAAGGTTGTGTTTGAAGTGTAGAACATATTTCTAGAAAAAATATTGTTAGGATGGCGAACACAGTTATTACTTGTTATTATTCTTCTTTCTTTGTTCTCGTCCGGATGAACTTGTCCGAACCAGATCTCAGAGACTATTTTACTTAGAGCTTTCTAACTTTGTAGGATGTTAGCCCATACATCTAGTTGTGCAACATGCAAACATCTTTCAAAAGGATTTTTTAGGGTACATTTGGGGGTTCAAAGAGGGGTGGGGTCCGCCATGTTAACCCTGTGGGAAAATGAAATTTTGAATTTTTTTACCATTTTTTTACTGTATCTTAAAAACTATTTACTGTAACTCATAGGGATGATGTGATTCATGTAAGAAAGGGTTCCAAGGGATTGGAAATTTAAAAATCTATTCCGTTGCCATGGAAACCATACAAAAAAGTTTAAATTTTGAGAACACGTATGTATTATTGATAATTGTATTTCCATTATAGCTATATGTATTATTTCTAGGTTATAAGGGTAACCGCTGCCCATATTTTTTTGGGACCAGGTATAAAATTGGTTGTAATGGATAATGGAACATTTGGTTGACATTGAAACCAAACCAGAAAGCTATAATTTTGAGAAAAAAGTGTTCATGCTGTGTGTTGTTTTGATTTCAACTATATAAAGCAAATTATAAGGGGAACCCCTGGTCACATTTTTTTGAAAGGGGGTTTTATAATGCCCAGGAATTCGATATGGGAGTTCGTTTGGGAGACTTTTGTGTTTCGCTTGCGAACACAGTTATAAGTTGTTAATGTTGCTATCTCTGTATTATGTATATGGTTGTGAGAATAAAGATGACGATGATGATGACGACAAATGTATCGCTAAATGCACAATTTTCCTTTTTCACATTATTCTGTTCAAAGCTCAATTAAAATGAAAAATTTAATAAAAAATTCACTGTCAATCTTCATTTTAGACATTACAAATCTACCTGTCAATAAATAACTTTTAAAACTTTATTTAAGTCATTTGAAATGTACCAGTCAGTATGAAGCTTTCTTTTCCAAATTATTTTGTTCAAAACGCCATGAAAATTAACCGTAAAAAAAACACGTGTAAATCTTCAATCTATGCAGTCGTTGTTACAAATGCAACAGTCAGTGCAAAACTTCCCTTTACACATTCTTTTGATAATTTTTATTAATTTCCTAATTTATTTGGTTAAAAACTCCATGAAAATGAAGAAAAAATCATACAATATCAATTGCGAATAACAAAAGCATTCATCTGTTGCAATAATGTATCGATCGTGTATTAGTGCTGCAAACGATACTCAAAAAGTCTTCTAAATTTCGAGTTTAATGTACCGGGGTAATACACGACTGAAATTTGTTTTAAATATTAGGAAATTATATATATTTTGATTTTTGTCTGTTCGTAAAAATTTTCTATGGTCGATTTTTTTTTATTTGGCCTGTTTGTAGGGGTACCCATGTCACTTGAAACCAGACAGGGATCGTTGAAGGCAAAGTATTACTTTACAATGACATTAATTCCGACTTTGATAAATGATATTTTTAAAACTATATTTGATGATCAACAATCGACTGATAAATAATATTTAAAAAAAAATTACAGCGACGCTCCGACGACAAAACTTCTTATTAATTTCTGTCCAAAATTTCTTCAGATTTTTCACTTTTGAGCGATTGTTTGTTGGCTGAAAATAAAATGTTTCAGTTACGATATTTATCTGTCACAACAGCAAATAATACGCAAAATTTCAGCAGTGAAATCGCTCAAGTAATTTTGAAAGAAGAGAAATAAATAACCATTAGCACTCGTTTAAACACTAAATTACACATCCCATTGTTTTGAAAGTTCATTAGTTAGCGCATATTGTGTTCAATATTCTTAAATATTTGTTCGTTTTTTTCCAATGTGCCCTTTTTTACCTTATCTGACTTGAAGAATCAGTATTAATTGCATGTATAACCGTCATTTAGCGTCCGTTGTCCGTCCATCGCCTAACGATTTTTATTGTCATTTTTTAAAATTATTATAGCAAATACAATGTAAAACTACACTGTACTGAATGATGCAGGGAAAGATTGCTCTTTTATGTTTATTTGACTAAAAACATAGCTTTCAGTGTGGAGCCCAGTTAAACATTGGCCGCCTGTAAAATCATATTTTAATAATCTCAACTCAAACCAAACATTACAGAAGATCCGTTACAATACTTATTCTGTTTGGATCAACTTAAAGCATTGCTGTCAGCGCGGATATGTTTAACATTGGACCCTTTGTGAAAAAACATTATTGTCATCAACTGCTCCGAAACTGTTGATGATATTTAAACTATACTGGGGTAGGAAAGACCATTACAAAGAATACTTATTCGTGTCAATTCGACAAAAACATGGCCTTCAACGTGGGATGTTGTTTATCATTTGACCCTTTGGAAAAAAAACATCATTTTCATTATCCGTTATTTTGAAAAGCATTTTCCCAGGTTAGCGATACAGGCTTACTCTCTGAGTTTCTTGTTTTGACGTATTATCATTATTTACTATTCCACAGAAATATTGGATATTTAATTGTTGTTCAGAGGAAATTTTGTAATTTGTTAACCTGGAAAATGGACTTTTTGCACTTATTAGATAAAAGTTTTGACTTTTATTATTGTTTTTAGCCTTAATTTCATTCTTTGATTTGTACATAGCTTGCATATGGACTTTTTACTGTCTACTGTCACACGTACATGCAAAACAGACTGTCTTACTATTTGACTTACTCATTTCTTTTTGTTGACTGATATATACTTTTTATTATATATATAGTTTTCAAGCTGCTGATATTATCAAATTATCCTTAGTTTTATCGACCCTGTTGAAGAAAGACCAGACAAATCCATGTTTAAAGGCGAATACGTTATTTTGTTCACTAGTTTACAGTTAGAAACCAGAAATTCGCAAAATTGCAAAGTTTCAACGGCGCAATTACAGAACCCCTTGAACCTCGTCTTTGATCCGAGGCTTGTGGTTAGCTACTCATTGGAATTAATTTTGTGAAAAGATTTAAAAAGGCATAACTGCAGAACCAAGTGGACTTACGGACCCAAAATCGAATTTGATCCGAGTTTTGTGGTAAGCAACTTACATACTAAGTTTTAAGACGGCATGTTATTTCATTCACAAATTATCAATTGGAAACCTGAAAAATGTGCAAAATTTCAAAAACAATTACAAGCGGCATAACTCCCGAACGACCTGGACTTTTGGATCAAATTCAATTTGGCTTGAATTAAGTGGCAATCGACTAACATACCAAGTTTGAAGGCGATACGCTACTTTGTTCTCAGGCTCTAAGTCGGGAATCAAAATTTTCACAAAATTTCAAAGTTTCAAGGAGCCTAATTCAAAAACTATGCTTAAAACCCTAGACCCGAAATCAAACTTGGAATGAGTTTTGAATGAGAATGAGAATTTACATATAGTATGTTATTTCTTTCACAAGTTATCAGTCAAGAACCTTCAGGAAACAGACGGACGAGACAGGCAGACAGACGTATGAAAATACTACACAACACCTCGGAACTATGGTGGCGGGATAAAAAGGTGACTCCTGGCTTCCGTTACTGTCCCGAGATTACATTTTCATTCCATTGATCCACTTTTTTTCTTATCTCGGCTTTGTCTCTGTTAATATCACACTGATTAAATTTTATGGTTTAAATATTTGATTTTAATGCTGCTGATGAGAGGTAACTCCTTCAAACACGTGTACAGCATAACGAAATTCACTGCTTTTTATGCAATTTCGGTATTTTTTGTATTTTGAACCGTTGGGCCGATGCCACTGCTGCTTGACCAGAGATCCCCGATGGTATTCACCAGCCCGATAGTCAGACTTGTCTGACATGAAAATTTTATCTTGCGTGTTATAGAAATTTACTGTTTTTATCAAAATTCAAATCCCTTAAAAATACCGAGGCTTCATTCCGTGTAGGGCACTCGGTAGATGTCTGGCTTCCTATATGGATTTATTTGGTAATGAGTGCTTTTTTATTACAACGTTTGGATTATGGCTTTCCATATTATTTGATTTCAACGCTGCTCATGAGAGGTAACTCCTTGAAACACGTGTACAGTACTTGTAGGGTAAAACATAACCATTTTATGGTGTATGGTGTATGGTGTAATGGTGTATGGTTCAATGGTGCATGGTGTATGGATCAATGGTTCATGGTGTATGGTGTAATGGTGTATGGTGTTGCAACGTGAACCACACACCATACACTATGAACCATACACCATCCACTATGAACAATACACCATACACTCTGAACCATACACCATACACTTTGAACCATACACCATAACCCATACTCCGTACTCGGTAACTGTGGACCATACACCATACTCGATCAAGCGTCACGATGTGAACGAGAGACAATAAACTGAATGGCGACTCGGGACTCGCGCAATCGAAGTTAATTTTCACTGATATTAAATTCATTTTTAAAAATATGTTAACCTTATAAAGCAATGATAAAGAAAATTAATCGTGCTTTTTATACGCCAGCAGGTGGCTATTTTCTACAACCATAAATAATATAAATAATAATTTCTAGTAAAAAAAACAACGAAAAACGCCCAAAACATGTAGTGACAAAAAGCGCTTATCTTTTTATAAATAAAATCGAAGATGTGTATATAAACCGCACTTTGTATTTTAACGCATTTATGAATTTTCCACCGAAAGCCGATGGAAATTATGTTCGTGAAGATCGCCATTGTTCATGACTCATATTTTTCAATAAATTTTACAAAAAACTTGACAAAAGTAATATTTTTTCAACAATTTTACAGTCCCGAAAACTTACGAGAAAATATATTATGGCGTATTTATGTTATTATACTCACAGTACGCTAAAGAATATTTTGATTTTGCATAATGTTCCCTAAAACACGCAAGAAATTTATATACTAACAAACTCTCATTTTTAGTATGATTTGCTATAAAATATATCAACTAAAATTAAAATTTGGCACACATTGGTCTAAACCATGCAACATACGGTATATTCATAGTATATGCTATTTTGTCACAATGCTATCTAGCTGCTGTGACTCTAATTTGGTACAAATTTCATGAAAAGATCCAACAATAAGGCTATCAAAAGTATGCAATATGGTCTAAATGCCATCCAGTACTCATATTTGGTGCAAATATGCTGAAAACATGCAACAAAAGGGATATTGATAGTCGGTAATATGGTGTTAATGCCATCTAATACTCAAATTTGGTACAAATTTACTGAAAATATGCAACAATAGGGATATTGATAGTATGCAATATGGTGTAAATGCCATCTAGTAATCAAATTTGGTGCAAATATACTGAAAACATGCAACAATAAGGATATCGATAGCATGCAATAGGATGTACATGCCATCTAGTACTCAAATTTGGTACAAATTTACTGAAAACATGCAACAATAGGGATATCGATAGTATGAGATAATGTGTAAATGCCATCTAGTACTCAAATTTGGTACACATTTACTGAAAATATGCAACAATAGGGATATTGATAGTATGCGATATGGTGTAAATGCCATCTAGTACTCAAATATTGTGCAAATATACTGAAAACATGCAACAATAGGGATATGGATAGTATACGATATGAAGTAAATGTTATATAATACTCAAATTTGGTAGAAATATACTGAAAACATGCAGCAATAGGGATATAGATATAGTTTGCCATATTATGTAAATACCATCTAGTACTCAAATTTGATGCAAATATACCGAGAATATGCAACAATAGGGATATCAATATTATGAGATATGATGTAAATGCCATCTAGTACTCAATTTTTGTACAAATATACTTAAAACAAGCATCAATAGGGATATCGATAGTATGTGATATGGTGTAAATGCCGTCTAGTACTCAAATTTGGTACAAATTTACTGAAAATATGCAACAATAGGGATATTGATAGTATTTGATATGGTGTAAATGCCATCTCGTACTCAAATTTGGTACAAATATACTGAAAACATGCAACAATAGGGATATCGATATAGTATGCGATATTATGTAAATACCATCTAGTACTCAAATTTGATGCAAATATACTGAGAATATGCAACAATACGGATATCAATATTATGAGATATGATGTAAATGCAATCTAGTACTCAATTTTTGTATAAATATACTTAAAACATGCATCAATAGGGATATCGATAGTATGTGATATGGTGTTACTCAAATTTGGTATAAATTTGCTGAAAATATGCAACAATAGGGATATTGATAGTAATTGCGATTTGGTGTAAATGCCATCTAGTACTCAAATTTGGTGCAAATATACTGAAAACATGCAACAAAAGTGATATCGATAGCATATGATATGATGAACATGCGATCTAGTACTCAAATTTGGTACAAATTTACTGAAAATATGCAACAATAGGGATATCGATAGTATGCGTTATGGTGTAAATGCCATCTAGTACTAAAATTTGGTATAAATTTACTGAAAATATGCAACAATAGGGATATTGATAGCATGCGATATGATGTACATGCCATCTAGTACTCAAATTTGGTAAATTTTACTGAAAACATGCAACAATAGGGATATCAATAGTATGCAATATGATGTACATGCCATCTAGTAATCAAATTTGGTACAAATTTACTGAAAATATGCAACAATAGGGATATCGATAGTATGCGATATGGTGTAAATGCCATCTAGTACTCAAATTTGGTACAAATTTACTGAAAATATGCAACAATAGGGATTTAGATAGTGTGCTATATGATGTAAATGTCATCAAATACTCAAATTTGCTACAAATTTACTGAAAATATGCAACAATAGGGATATCTAGAGTATGCGATATGAAGTAAATGCCATATAATACTCAAATTTGGTACAAATATACTGAAAACATGCAACAATAGGGATAGTGATGGTATGCGATATGGTGTAAATGTCATCTAGTACTCAAATTTGGTAAATTTTACTGAAAACATGCAACAATAGGGATATCAATAGTATGCAATATGATGTACATGCCATCTAGTACTCAAATTTGGTACAAATTTACTGAAAACATGCAACAATAGGGATATCGATAGTATGCAATATGGTGTAAATGCCATCTAATACTAAAATTTGGTGCAAATTTACTGATAATTTGCAACAAGAGGGATATAGATAGTATGCGATATGATGTACATGTCATCTAGTACTCAAAATTGGTGCAAATATACTGAAAAGACGCAACAATAGGGATATCGATAGTATGCGATATTGTGTAAATGCCATCTAATACTAAAATTTGGTGCAAATTTACTGATAATATGCAACAAGAGGAATATAGATAGTATGCGATATTGTGTAAATGTCATCTGGTACTCAAATTTGGTACAAATTTACTGAAAATATGCAACAGTAGGGATATAGATAGTATGCGATATGATGAAAATGTCATCTAGTACTCATTTGGCACAAATTTACTGCCAACATGCAACATTAGGAATGTCGATAGTATGCGATACGATGTACATGTCATCTAGTACTCAAATTTTGTACAAATATACTGAAAACATGCAACAATGGGGATATCGATAGTATGGTATATATGCCATCTAATACTTAAATTTGGCATAAATTTACTGAAAACATGCAAAAATAGGGATATACATAGTATGCAATATTGTGTAAATGCCATCTAGTACTCAAATTTGATGTAAATATACTGAAAATATGCACTAATAGGGATATCGATATTATGCGATATCATGTAAATGCCATCTAGTACTAAAAATTGGTGCAAATATACTGAAAACATCCAACATTAGGGATATTGATAGTATGCGATATGGTGAAAATGCAATCCAAAACTCAAATTTGCTGATAATATGCAACAATAGGGATATCGATAGTATGCGATATGATGTTAATGTCATCTAGTAAGTTAGTAAGTAAGTAATCTTTATTTAAAGTCGGATAATACAACATGAGCCCAAATCTAGTGTACTTGCAGTTTAAATTTAGTATAAATTTACCGACAATATGCAACAGTTCGCATTTGGATAGTATGGGAAATGATGTAAATGCCATCTAGTACTCAAATTGAAACATTTGCTGAAAATATGCAACAATAGGGGTATAGAAATAGATTCTGTTTGACAGAAGAAATATCGAAATTCATGTGTACAATGTACGTTGCACGTGAAATAAGATCGTGTTTGACGTACGAAAAAGGTAGTGGACGCTGTACGATGATAACCCCTAATGTACGCTCGATAGAAGGAATACTTAATAAATAAGATGAGGGAAAAATTATCATCTTAAAAGCGAGAAAAAGCAACACGTGAAATAATATACGGCAGACGAAAATCTGTATCACCCTTTTTTTTTATCCCGGGACGTGTTTTTTATTTACACGATTGTAAATAAGAAGCTTCGTGGAAAGTATTCTAGATTTGAGACCGAAAGATGAGATCTCGACAAATTTTTATTGAAAATCTTCATTTTGTCCTGCAAAACTGGGACTAATATTATTCCCAGTGCGAAAACGGATAAAATTCATTAGTTGTATGCACCGGTCACTATAAAATATAAACTGAAATGCAAATACAATTGTATTAGACATCGTGTATAGTGTAAGGTGTAAAGTGTATGGTGCATGGTGTATGGTGTATGATGCATGGTGTATGGTACATGGTGTATGGTGTATGGTGCATGGTATAAGGTATATGGTGTAATGGTGTATGGTGTGATGGTGTATGGTGTAATGGTTCATGGTGTATGGTGTAATGGTGCATGGTGTATGGTGTATGGTACAATGGTGTGATTGGTTATGTTTTACTGTACAAGCACTGTACAGCATAACGAAATTTACAGCTGTTTATGCAATTTCTGTATTTTTGTATTTTGAACAATTGGGCCGATGCCACTGCTGGTGGACCAGAGGTCCCCGAAGGTATTCACCAGCCCAATAGTCAGACTTGTCTGACATGAAAATTTTACCTTGCGTGTTATAGAAATTTACTGTTTTTATCAAAATTCAACCCCCTTAAAAATACCGAGGCTTCGTTCCGTGTAGGGCACTCGGTAGATCTCCTTGATACTGGATTTGGCTTTCTATTTCGATTTATTTGGTAATGAGTGCTTCTTTTATTACAACGTTTTGATTATGGCTTTCCATATTATTTGATTTCAATGCTGCTGATGAGAGGTATCTCCCTGAAACACGTGTACAGCATAACGAAATTTACTGCTTTTTATGAAATTTCTGTATTTTTTGTATTTTGAACCATTGGGCCGACGCCACTGCTGGTGGACCAGAGGTCCCCGAGGATATTCACCAGCCCGATAGTCAGACTTGTCTGACCTGAAAATTTTACCTTGCGTGTTATAGAAATTGACTGTTTTTATCGAAATTCAAACCCCTTAAAAATACCGAGGCTTCATTCCGTGTAGGGCACTGGGTAGATGTCCTTGGTACTGGATTTGGCTTCCTATTTCGATTTATTTGGTAATGAGTGCTTCTTTTAATACAACTTTTGGATTATGGCTTTCCATATTATTTGATTTTAATGCTGCTGATGAGAGGTAACTCCTTGAAACACGTGTACAGCATAACGAAATTTACTGCTTTTTATGCAATTTCGGTATTTTTTGTACTTTAATTTTAGAGAAAATTTTGTGAATTGGTTTTGAGACAACTATGAGTAGGCTTTTCAGATACCAAAAATTCGAGGAGCCAACTGTAATACGGAATCGTTGTTATTTAATAGAAAATATCTGTAGGATATGTTCTCAATTTTTTCGCTAGTAAAAATTAGAAATGAAGCACTGGGTCGGCGAAGGTCATATGTTTGCTGTATATCTACTTATTTGGATGGGACAATTAATATCAGAAAAACGGAAGTATTGAAACGTCTCTTGATACTAACGGCACAAACTTTTTAGGGTTTCATAGACTATACACCATAAACTTGCGATAACTATTCATTCATAGTCCTTTTTTCAGTTATTTAATACTTTATTGACCTTTTTTACTTCCTACTCAAAAATTGTATGATTTCTGTTGTTGACCTTTAACCTCGATTTTCTCATATTGGGACCACTTGTGGCTTTTACGAACTCGATTTTCTAATCCTGCTCAGTGTGACCTTTCCAACGATATATAAATTAGCTGTTTACTATCTTAGTACATTAAATCATCTATAAGGGCCTTGCGTTTGCAGCACTATATGCACTGAGTTAAACGAATCTATAATTTGCAACATTTTTAACCGAGATATCACGTGATACATAGACGATTCTGGACGCGAGTTGGACGTATAGGACTCCTATCTGTCGTCACAATTTGCGTCAATTGAAGGGTTAGAAAAATAACAAGTCGGTATGTTGATTAACTGATATCTGACTAACCTCTGACTGATTCCTTACGAACGGATGACAGATGACTGATCGTTTTTTTTTTCTGTAAGGGCTTTGTTTCACAGTACTGTAGTACAAACATTTAAACGGTTAAACAGGTTTTATGTGTTTGTGATTTTTTTACCTTAGTAGTTACAATCGTATTCATCACAGGGAGTGAATAATTGCTCAGTTTGATAATCAAAAATAAGGTTTTGAAGGTATTCTTTACTTTAAAGGAAAATACAAAATACCGAAGATACAATAAATTTTGCTTTTGCAGATTTTGAAAACCATATACGGAAAGATTTGAAAAAAGATGATAAAGAAAAATAACAAAAAGGATGTAAATATATCATCTGTTTGCAGCATTTTACACGAGGGGGATGTTTTACATATGTTTCTTCCTAAAACTGTGATATTGCAAGTTTCCAGGAAAAAATCGATTTTTGGGGCAGCACCGAAGCAATTGCCACTGGACTGGTGAAGACCTCCGCTACTAAGATGCATTGACCAAGGGAAAGTAAATAACAAATTATGAAGCTAATTCAAATTTTGTTTCTGCAGATTACCAGAACATTTTAAAAACAACATAAAAGTAAAAAAAAAAGGTTATGCAGAACAAATAACAAATAGGACCGAAATGGATAGCTAAATTAAGGAGGGACAGGGTCCATTCCTTGGTTTTAAGCAAAATGGAAAATAGATATCGTACCATTCCAAGTAAATTTCGAATTTGGACAAGTTGTTAGTGATATAAATTCTAAACCTATCTCCCGAGCGTTTTGAGTGTATCTTTCAGAATTCATTCGTCATTATAGAGCTAGTAGCTCATTCACTTTGTGAAAAGAATAAAAACACTATCGCAGAAACTGATGATTATATATATTAGTCAGAGATGTGATCAGCCTTTGATACTTTCGTGCCTTTAGAAATTCTTAGGCAGTCATTATGACATCAGAGAAATGAAATGAGAACAGACATTTTCACCTAGATTCAATCCACCAAGATTTGGCAGTTTACCGATTTTGACTTCACCATTGATTGACCCACTGACGACCACTGATAGTGTGACAGTTGCTATAAGTACCGCAGGACAACCTTGTCTTTCCGGAGCACATGTATTCACTCTGTTTTATTGGGAGTTCACACTGTAAGTGCTTTAGTTTTGGGACTTCTTGTGTTTGCACCGTTTCTTATAAAGTCGCCAAAACAAAGATGGGGGACTTCTTGTGTTTGCACCGTTTCGTCTTATTATTATTTTTCCGCCTCTTGAAATCGTCTTGTCCAACAAAATTCTCAGAGACCACTTGCCCAATCATAATCCAACTTCAGAGGAAGATAGATCACCACCCAAAGATGTGTACTTTGGTGTTGAAATTTTCAAAATGACCACAATCATTGGTCACTTTGAACTTTGACCCCAAATCTTTTTATTGGATTAACTCAGAAACTATAAAAGATAGCTAATAAGCTGTAATGGCAAAATTATTTTTTAGGTCATGCCAATGGGTAAAACATAAATGGACCAATTCCGGACCTTTGTTACCTTCGGTCCGAAATTCTATGTTCAATTGTTTAGGAGTTATGCCTCATCAAAGTTTTGTCACAACTTTTAAGTATGTTTTTTTCTAAAAAAACAGAAAGATATAGAAACCTACAACATTTTTTCCATGCAACTTAGACGATATGTGTTTCATTTAAAAATAATTACATTTCATGAATATTCATTTGAATTCCGTCAGTTTGATAGGTGAACATCGATCACGTGGCATATCAATGTGAAGTTGCAATTCCCATGAATCACATTTGACCACGTGTTCACGTGGCGGATGAATTTGTAAAAATAGAATCCCAATGTACATGATGTACTTCCTTATAANAATGCATTATTTTGAAGTTTCATAGGGACTATGAAAGGGTTGACCGTGCGCACATTTTCAACATGAAGCGCTACCGCGCTTCATTAAAAATGTGCTTCGGTCAACCCTTTCATATCCCAATAAAACTTCAAAACAATGCATTCAATTCTTAAATGCTAAGGTTAAAGGCCATTGGCCATTTCGAACTTTGACCCTAGACATTGTCATTGGATAAACCCATAAACTGTAATAAGTAGCTGATAACATGTAATGGCAAAAATGTGTGTCGTGTTAAGATCCATATTCTTTAAATGGGTAAAAAATTAATGGACCAACCGTTCTGGGCCTATGGACCAAAAACTGATTTTTGAAAAATTCCATGTTTTACACCATGTTATACTCGAGCAGTATAGTTGATAACCTTAACACCAATAAATTTGACAAGTGCATTTAAATTCTTATTTGTGGTGTACTAGTGTCGTGTTTATCAGTTTTATGAAAGTTATTTGTATAAATAATTATACGAAAGTAAAAAAAATCATCTGAGCTAATTAACTAATCAAGATCATATTAAACATCTGCTATTTATCATCGGGTTACATTTGAAATTTTACAAGTAGTCACACAACTGGAGTAAATATTTAATACTGTTATTATGAACTTAGATGTAAGACTGTGAACTTGATGTTACTTAACATTCAGTCATCACATCGTAATACATAAAATAGCGACGATTTTTTGAGAAGCCCTTATTGACAGAATGAAATCAAATGATTCTTGTATTGGGCAGAGTCCTGTATTGAGGAAAACTTAAATACCATATTTTTCCCTTCAAAGAACAATAATAAACAGTGTATTCTGGATGCTGATAATGGGTGGTTTGGGCAACTTTTGTGTTTCGCTTTGCAAACACAGTTACCGGGGTATCAATTGTTACTATAATTTTCGGCCTCTTGAAATCGTTTTGTCCAACCAAATTCTCAGAGACCACTTGAGTCATACTCAAACTTCATTAGAAGGTAGATCACCACCAAAAGATTTGCACTTGGGTGTTCAAATTTTCAAACTGACCAGCATCATTGGTCACTTTTAACTTTGACCCCAAATTTTATTATTGGATCAAATCGGAAACTGTAAAAGATAGCTGATAAAATGTATGACAAACATGTTAGTTAGATCATGGCAGACATTTCTTACACTTAGATCAAAACTCTATGGTGAACCGTTCAAGAGTTATGCCCCTTGAAAGTTTTGTCACATCTTTTAATTAGGCTTTCCTTAAAAACGGTAAGAGATACAAATCTAAAACCTTTTCCATTCAACTTAGGTGATATGTGTTACACTTAAATATGCCAAGATCTAAAAACATTGGTCCATTTGAACTTTGACCCTAGACCTTATCATTTTGTTAACTCATTTACTGTAATAGTATATAACATGTAATGGCAAAAATGTGTGTCTTGTCACATCTACATTTGTTAAATTTGGTCCAAAATTATTGGACTAACCGTAATGGGCATATGTACCAAAATGTCTGATTTCGGGTTTTTAGCTTTTAGCAAATACCATGGAAGATACAAAGAAACATTCAATACAAATAATAATATATATAAAAAAAAAGAAAAAAAACGTTAAAGAAGATGTTACCTTCAAAATGAGGTCACGTCAAGTTCAAGGTTAAAGCCAAAAATTTTATTTCACATAAAAGTATCAATAGATGTACATATTAATCTTAAATTATTAATCAATAATGAGAAATGGTCAAAATTAAATGGAACTTTATATGTATTTCAATTCATTCAGAATTTTGATATAGAGGACATGCCTTATTTCATAATATATAAAGGGAAATGATTTTTCTGATGCAATCACAAATTGTGTACAGGTTAATCAAAAATATTGATATCACTGATAGACAGAATTAAGATGTGTTTTAACACCATAATTATCAAATCGAACACTCATTGTTCTTTTAAAGAACATTAAAGAATGAATTGTGGTTGGGCGAGTTTAGTGTTTGAGTGCAAACACATTAACATTATCACTTGTTAGTGTTGTATTTGTGGTGTTTGTGTGTTTTGTGGAATGATTGTGTCTTTAGTCTTCTGTGTTCTTGTGCTCTCGTTTTTGTCTTGTCTCTGGACTGTCGTTGTTTTCCAAGTTTCCCTTTATCATTTTATTGGAGAATGACAGAGTTATATATCTCACTCTCGAACTTTTATTGTACCCTTGTTTTTTTATTATTTGTAGGAAAATGGATGTCACGAAAGCAGTTAGCATTGTATTGTTATGTAGCTGCAGGTAAAAAAACAAAGTATTTTACAGTTTTATTAGGAAACCTGCACTCTAAACTAGGTTTTATTAGGAAACCTGCACTCTAAACTAGGTTTTATTAGGAAACCTGCACTCTAAACTAGGTTTTAAATCATTTTTAGATCATGTGAGAAGTATTATGTATACACACTACAAAACCCCAATTGTCAGTATTTACAAATTTCTCGACATGTTCTCCGTATTCGTAATTTTGTATAGAAATAGGAAATTTCTAAACATTTGATAAATATCTGATTTCCTTGTCCCTTTCTTATTTTAGTTATGTTTTTTTTTTCTATTTTAAAATGAGTACTTCTGTCTGGACTACTTTTGGATTATGGCTTTCCTTATTATTTGATTTTAATGCTGCTGATGAGAGGTTACTCCTTGAAACACGTGTACAGCATAACGAAATTTACTGTTTTTATGCAATTTCGATATTCCATTGGGCCGATGCCACTGCTGGTGGACCAGAGGTCCCCGAGGGTATTCACCAGTCCAATAGTCAGACTTGTCTGACATGAAAATTTTACCTTGCGTGTTATAGAAATTTTCTGTTTTTGTCAAAATTCTAAACACTAAAAATACCGAGGCTTCATTCCGTGTAGGGCACTGGGTAGATGTCCTTGGTACTGGATTTGGCTTCCTATTTCGATATTTTTGGAAATGACTAAATACCGAAGTTACTGTGAATTTAAATTCTGCATATGCGCATTTCGACAACTTATGTCTCATCAGTGCAGATAAAATCTAAACTTTTGGAAGACCATTTACTCAAAGATATTTAAAAACTGATAAAGAGCAAATAACCAATGTGATCTAAAGGTAAAGCCAAAATCAGCTAAGGACAAAGCTTTGCATGAGGGAGATACTCCTTAGTTTTTCAACAAAATTTACAAAAAAAATAGATATTGTAAGATTCCAAATAGAATCGGTTTTCGGGTCAGCATCGAAGTACTGACTACTGGGCTAGTGAATACCCTCGAGGACTAACAGTCCACCAGCAGTGGCATCGATCCAGGGTAAAAAATGACTAAATACCGAAGTTACTGTGAATTATATTCTGCATATACGCATTTCGACAACTTATGTCTCATCAGTGCATATAAAATCTAAACTTTTGAAAGACCATCTACTCAAAGATATCTAAAACCTGATAGAGAGCAAATAACCAATGTGATCTAAAGGTAAAGCCAAATTCAGCTAAGGACAGAGCTTTGCATGAGGGAGAAACTCCTTAGTTTTCAACAAAATTTACAAAAAAATAGATATTGTAAGATTCCAAATAGAATCGGCTTTCGGGTCAGCACTGAAGTACTGACTACTGGGCGGGTACTAACAGTCCACCAGCAGTGGCATCGACCCAGTGGTAACAAATGACTAAATACGGAAGTTACTGTGAATTTAAATTCTGCTTATGCGCATTTCAACAACTTATGTCTTATCAGTGCAGATAAAATCTAAACTATTGGAAGACCATCTACTCAAAGATATCTAAAAACTGCTAGAGAGCAAATAACCAATGTGATCTAAAGGTAAAGCCAAAATCAGCTAACGACAGAGCTTTGCATGAGGGAGATACTCCTTAGTTTTCAACAAAATTTACAAAAAATAGATATTGTAAGATTCCAAATAGAATCGGCTTTCGGGTCAGCACCGAAGTACTGACTACTGGGCTGGTGAATACCCTCGGGAATTAACAGTCCACCAGCAGTGGCATCAACCCAGTGGTAACAAATGACTAAATACCGAAGTTACTGTGAGTTTAAATTCTGCATATGCGCATTTCGACAACTTATGTCTCATCAGTGCAGATAAAATCTAAACTTTTGGAAGACCATTTACTCAAAGATATTTAAAAACTGATAGAGAGCAAATAATCAATGTGATCTAAAGGTAAAGCCAAAATCAGCTAAGGACATGCTTTGCATGAGGGAGATACTCCTTAGTTTTCAACAAAATTTACAAAAAAAAATAGACATTGTAAGATTCCAAATAGAATCGGCTTTCGGGTCAGGACCGAAGTACTGACTACTGGGCTGGTGAATACCCTCGGGGACTAACAGTCCACAAGCAGTGGCATCGACCAAGTGGTAGCAAATGACTAAATACCGAAGTTACTGTGAATATAAATTCTGTATATGCGCATTTCGACAACTTATGTCTCATCAGTGCAGATAAAATCTAAACTTTTGGAAGACCATTTACTCAAAGATATTTGAAAACTGATAGAGAGCAAATAACCAATGTGATCTAAAGGTAAAGCCAAAATCAGCTAAGGACAAAGCTTTGCATGAGGGAGATACTCCTTAGTTTTCAACAAAATTTACAAAAAAATAGATATTGTAAGATTCCAAATAAAATCTGCTCTCGGGTCAGCACCGCAGTACTGACCTCAGGGCTGGTGAATACTCTCGGGGACTAACAGTCCACCAGCAGAAATGAGTACTTCTGTCTGGACTACTTTTGGATTATGGCTTTCCTTATTATTTGATTTTAATGCTGCTGATGAGAGGTTACTCCTTGAAACACGTGTACAGCATAACGAAATTCACTGTTTTTATGCAATTTCGGTATTTTTTGTATTTTGAACCATTGGGCCGATGCCACTGCTTGTGTACCAGAGGTCCCCGAGGGTATTCACCAGCACAATAGTCAGACTTGTCTGACATGAAAATTTTACCTTGCGTGTTATAGAAATTTTCTGTTTTTATCAAAATTCTAAACACTTAAAATACCGAGGCTTCATTCCGTGTATGGCACTCGGTAGATGTCATTGGTACTGGATTGGCTTCCTATTCCGATATTTTTGGAAATGAGTACTTCTGCCTGGACTACTTTTGGATTATGGCTTTCCTTATTATTTGATTTTAATGCTGCTGATGAGAGGTTACTCCTTGAAACGCGTGTACAGCATAACGAAATTTACTGTTTTTATGCAATTTCGGTATTTTTTGTATTCTTAGCTATTTTACTAGAACTGTGTTCCATTTGTACAACCATTAATAAAAGTACATGAAACAACGGCAGTAGAATACCGAAGGAACAAAGGAGTAAAATTTACAAAAATCGAAGTCCAAATGCAGGGCAAAAACGAGAACACAGAAAACAGTGACGTTAGACACAAAAACAATGACGTAAGACAGATACAAAGCACAGAAACAGAAATCATTCAAAACAAAGCACTCACAGTGCGAACTTCATTGAAACTGAGAGTGACATCAGGTGCTCCGGAAGGTTAAGTATGAAGTATGGTAAACCAATTCTCCGTGTTATAGATGTATGCTCTTTATTTTTCTTAGATATGGTGTACTTGTACATGAGATAATATCTGATGTGACACGTACACTTTGTTCAATTACATTTATCTAGGTTTCTGTAAAGGATGGGTTGCATTAAGGCCTTAAATCGGCCCACTGATTTGCTAAAAAATAAATTTAGTAAAAGCATAATCTATTTGATACCTTTCAACAATGGAACACTTGAAGTTTTTAACCATATGTGTATTTTTTCAAAACAGTGCTTCATTCCATTGAAATTAGCTCATATCTAATACCCCTCTCGATGGCAATTGACATTAAGCCTATGGACAAATAGTCAACAATGTGTATATCAAAACTGCATTTTGACCCTGCCTTGCATTCGGAACCAAGCTAATAATTTTATAAGAGATTGCTTATTAAATAAGAACTGAGCATGCTAAATGCAAAGCTGGTTCCGCGTGCAGGTCATATAAGAAATTGAAAAAATGGTATTTTTTAAGTTAAAATTCAGTGTTTTTATGATATTTTGTACAGTTATCTGTCTTATTTACCAAAGTTTCATTGATTCATATATTCAAATTATAGCTTTATAGACATCAAAATTCTCAGTAAATGTGGTTTTTCTATTATTCTGTACCTTGCATCAGCTTTTCTGACCTGGCAATTTGCCAAATAAGCTGAACAAGATAGACCATATTTATTTGTGAAGTTCTCCTTGTTTGTTTATTCCCCGATATAAAAATGTTTTTTTGTGTATTTGTAACAATATATATGAGCCGTTGAATAATCAATTGTCCTACAGCATTATCTGTGCATATGTAAAAAAATTACTCCGATGAAATTTGATCATCTATTGCCCAATTTCTACGTATTTTAAAGCTTGTTTATTTCCAATGTTACCTCTATATATAATATTTTCGATTTTATAACCAGAATTTTACTTCTAAGAAAAGAGATTCTCTCTCGATATGTTACAAAAGCCCCTATAACTTTCAAATAGAGGTGACACTTGGACAGAAATGATGTGTAATATATGTATTTAACAATCTCCTGCCTCAGTTAGAATATAACACATACATGCATCTTTAGTTCTACATGCTTCTTTGGTATAATTCATAGTAAAACCTCTGAATATTTAACAAAAATTTTCTTCAATTACACCAAAATAAGGCGCAAATTTTCACATTCAACAACCCATATCTCAGTGTTTGAATTCGAGGCAAAATTTTCGAAAATAAAAAAAAAATACATTCAAAGGAAACTGATACTTTTACCAATCAATCGTTTAAATTCGAAAAAAACGTTTTATATAACTCCACTAACATGATATTTTGTTTAAAATATAGAAACAATTGTAGAAGTATATAAAAATATGTCGGAAAAGCACAAATTAATAGTAATATCCAGAAAACATCAGAAAGTCTAATGGTATGATATTCTTTTTACCTCGAAAAATGAAGTTTTTGTGTATATTTTTCTCAGACAGGGTTATCTGTATTAAACTGAATTTTTTCCTTTCAAAAGGAAAATTGATTGATAAAAGAATTATATCATGGATAGAATAGCATCATTTGCATATTATTTTAATAAAACAATTGGGTTCATCGTTGTTTTTGCAACGTGCCAATCTTTATTCTTTTCTTACTCTATATCTTCTTTTGACATTGGTGCTAGTAAAATCACGTGATCACGTGACTTGAACATGCGCGTTTCGATATTTTGTTGTACAATCTTAAACTACAAATATTGTAGGTAACATTGAAACATATAATATCAAAATTCCAGGTGGGCCGGAAAACAGCCTTATTGCAACCCATCCTTTTAAAACCTAAGATTTAACTACCTCCATCGTAGTTTTGTCCTGAGCTATATTTGATATTACTGATTATTCGGATTTCGTTTGGTTTTATGCACTGTAAACATTTGTTGAAATCATGGATTTCCTATGATTTGGTTCTAGTGCTGCTGATGAGGAATAAATTTCCGAAATGGCCATACAGCTCTTTAAAATTATTGTAGTTGGATTTAACATATGTTATGGTCTCATGTTCATTTAATCCATACCTTTTTGAAACTATAAATTAAGTCATTTTATTTTCAGTAATGCCACAAAACCATGATTAAAAGTTCTGAATAATACTAAAACCCCTTCCCGTTCATACCGGTACCAGGTCCCGGTGTTCAAAGCATTTTTAGCTAACCTGGCCCGAAGGTTCGTGTGAGCTATTGCCATCACTTGGCGTCCGTCGTCCATCGTCCGTTCGTCGTCCGTCCGTCGTAAACTTTTTCAAAAATCTTCTCCTCTGAAACCACTGAACCAATTTTAATTAAACTTGGCCTGAATCATCACCAGGGTATCTTGTTTCAAAATTGTATCCGATGAGTCCGAGAACCAAACAACATCGCTGCCGTTACTAAAAATAGCAGATAGGGGTAAATCGCTGTTTTTTGCAAATAAAGGATGTGATAAAGTAAAATATTTAAAAAAAATGAGTGATTTTATTCATTTGTAAGGATTTAGTATAAACCGCATAATGAATACATGATTTTTCAAACATACTTATGTAAAGATTTTCAAAAAGTTATATCACGACATGTAAAATTTCTTCGAAATGGTATGATAAAGTAAAATATTCAAAAAAAGGGGGAATTATTTTGGTCATTTGTAAATATTTAGTTTAAACCTGACTTTTCAAATATATTTATGTAAAGATTTACAAAAAGCTATATCACAACTGGGGCTTATATAACATAAATAAATCCCAGATCACAACATAAAAAACCAACTACTTCAAAAGGATATAATTAAAATAAAATATTTAAAAAAAAAATGAGTTATTTTGGTCATATGTACAGATTTAGTATAAATCACATAATGAAAATCTGACTTTTTGTCATTTATAAAGATTGGGTTAATGGGGTATACGCGAGAAGTGCTGCTTACCTTTTCAAGCAAGAGAGACGGGATTGGGGCAATAAAATCGTTGAAAAACGGATCTGAGACTGGACTACACGTTCTTATAATTCTACACGACTGCCGTTTTCATTTTTGTAGCTTGAAAATATTATCTGACATGTTTTATAATTTATATTAGGGAGTCCCTGTTTAAATATAACTGCATTGGTATTTTTTCGCATTTGCTTATCAAAGAGAACGCTACGTGGAAATAAATTTTTATAACCTCAGCTTTCGCTTATAAAAAATGCGATCTNTATATATATATATATATATATATATATATATATAAGATAACCTCGTTTTAAACAGTGATCCTCGCGACAGCTTTCAAGTGCACTTGAAGTTCACTAGTGAACGCGAAAATATCTGTCATGGAATAGCTACCTATTCCAAAAAAGTGAACTTCGCGACAGCTAAGAGAACGCGAAGTGCACTTGAAAAGTGAACTTGAAGTTCACTTTAAGTGCACTTTTTGGAACGTTGCGTCTGCACCCAACTGTAAGTTTGAAAAGTTAGATTTATAGTGTGCTGTTTAAACTCATTCTACAATAATGACCAAAACAATTGAATTTTTTTGAAAATCTTATTCATTATATCCTTTCGAAGGAGTTTAATATTTTGCAAAACACTTTTTTGATAAATTTTAGCATATTTAAGGGTTGAAATTTAGATTTTTAGTCTGTGGTTTAAACTCATCCTATGAAAATGTCCAAAACAACATTAATTTTTTGAAAATTGTATTCATCATATTCTTTCGAAGGAGTTTTACATTTTGCAATACACAATTGTAATAAATTTTAGTATATATAAGTTTGAAAAGTTAGATTTTTAGTGTGCAGTTTAAACTCAGTCTATAAAAATGTCCAAAACAAGTTAAATTTTTTGAAAATTTCATTCATCATATGTTTTTGAAGGAGTTTTACATTTTGTGATATACAATTTTAATAAATTTCAGCATATGTAAGTTTGAAAAGTTAGATTTTAAGTGTGCGGTTTAAACTCAGTCTATAAAATGACCAAAAACAATTTAGTTTTTTGAAAACTTTACTTTATACTATCCTTTCGAAGAGATTTATATTTTTGTAAACACAATTTTAATGAATTTAAACATACTAAAGGGTTGAAAATTTAGATTTTTAGTCTGTGGTTGAAACTCAGTCTATACAAATGACCAAAACACTTTAGTTTCTTGAAAATTTCACTTCGTCCTGTCCTTTTGAAGGAGTTTTATTGCTTGTGAAACACAATTCTAATGAATTTTAGCATATTAAAGGGTTTGAAAAGTTAGATTTTAAGTCTGCAGTTTAAATCCAGTCTATAAAAATGTCCAAAACAATTTAATTTTTTTGAAAATATTCCTTCATACTATCCTTTCGAACGAGTTTTATATTTTGCTATTCCAATGTATTTTAGGATAACAAAAGTTTGGAAAGTTAGATTATAGGTGTGCGGTTTAAAGTCAGTCTATAAAAATGTCCAAAACAATTTAAATTTTTTGAAAATTTTATTTATTATATTGTTTCGAAGGAGTTTTACATTGTGCGAAACACTATTTTAATAAATTGCAGCGTATGTAAGTTTGAAAAGTTAGATTTTTAGTGTGCGGTTTAAACTCAGTCTATAAAATTGACCAAAACAATTTAAAATTTTTGAAAATCTTATTCATTATATCCTTTGGAAGGAGTTTTCTATTTTGTGAAACATATTTTTGATGCATTTTAGCAAATTTAAGCGTTGAAAGTTAGATTTTTAGTCTATGGTTTAAACTCATTCTATAGAAATGAAGAAAACAATTTAGTTTCTTGAAAATTTTACATCATCCTATTATTATGAAGGAGTTTTATATTTTGCGAAACAAAATTTTAATGAATTATAACAGATTAAAGGATTAAAAAATTAGATTTTAAGTGTGCCGTTTAAACTCAGTCTATAAAAATATCCAAAACAATTTAAATTTTTTGAAAATTGTATTCATCATATTGTTTCGAAGGAGTTTTACATTTTGCGAAACACAATTTTGATAAATTTCAGCATATGTAAGTTTGAAAAGTTTATTTTTAGCGTGCGGTTTAACTTAAACTCAGTCTATAAAAATGACCAAAACAATTAAATTTTTTTTGAAAATCTTATTCATTATATCCTTTGGAAGGAGTTTTATATTTTGTGAAACATATTTTGATGAATTTCTGCATATTTAAGGGTTGAAAGTTAGATGATGTTTAGTCTGTGGTTTAAACTCATTCTATAAAAATGACCAAATTAATTTAGTTTTTTGAAAATTTTACATCATCCTATCATTACGAAGGAGTTTTATATTTTCGAAACACAATTTAGATGAATTATAACATATTTAAGGATTGAAAAGTTAGATTTTTAGTGTGTGGTTTAAACTCAGTCTATAAAAATGACCAAACAATTACATTTCTTGGAAAATATTATTCATCATATCCTTTCGAAGGAGTTTTGTATTTTGAGAAACACAATTTTTATTGATTTTAACATACTTAAGGGTTGGAAAGTAAGATTTTAAGTCTGCGGTTGAAACTCAATTTTTAGAAATTTGGCATAGATAAGGGTTTAAAAGTTAGATATTTAGTTTGTGTTGTGTGATGTAAACGCAGTCTTAAAAAAAGAAAAATTTCAATGTTTTGAAAATTTTATTCATAATATTCTTTCGAGGGATCTTTTTACTTTATAAAACACAATTTTAATGATGTTTTGCTTATTTAGATGTTGAAAGTTTTGATTTCGGAATCTTTCGTGTACGAATATGTCAAATCCTTTTTTTTTATTCTTTTTTCTTTTTGTTTCACTCTTGCTTGCATTCCTGTTATTGTCTAATAACGAACGTTTAACCACCTGTATATATTATTTTAATATTGTTTGCTATCACAGTAAATTTATTATATACTGTGCTTTTCCAACGTACAAGCAGAAACATAAAGTAAATATTATATTAACCTTAACGTACGGATTTAGCATTGTGTAAGGCGTTATAACAATTTTTTTATGTATTCCAATTCTAAATATTTTTTTTGTAATGAAACGAAATTATTATTCGCAAAATGTATTAACTTTAAAGATGACGTAAGGCTATCAATCAGTCAATTACGGATAGGACCGATCAATCATCCGTCACTCGCGTACATTCGTATTGTATCCGTCAGATACGTGACTTACTTTTCCTATCCGTCAGACTTTAACAGATTGTATACTGATCGATCACAGATCGATGACTTATCGTTGACGGCTCGCTTAATGATTGCTCTTTAAGTTACGGCTACTGAAGCAAGGAAAATATGTTTATGAAAGATCTGTTTGATAGCTGATTTCTAAATTTTCTAACCCTACGACATAACCAAATAAAAATCAATAGTACGTGTTACTTCTCTAACCCTTAAACAGTACCATGCTAAAATGTTGGAAAGTTTTAATTACTATATTAGTATTCAAACTTGACAAAAACAAATCGGAACCACAGACATTAATAATGAAGTTAACGAAAGAATAATACAATATACGAGACAACACAAAAACAAAAATAAAGCACTAACAGTGTGATCTCTAAAGCACTAACAGTGTGAAGATCTTATGGTGGCTTTGAGTTGTTATTACTTCCCTTTGGGTCGTTGTCTCTTTGACACATTCCCCGTTTCCCTTCTGTTAATATTGAGAGAGACATCAGGCGTCCCGGAAGGGTAAGCATGTCCTGCTCTGTAAACAGCACTCCTAATACTATGATTCAATCCAGGAAAAAGTAAAAATCGGTATAGTCAAATCCGGGAATACGTGAATCTCACGGGAAGACGTGAATGCGGCAAGACGTGAAATTATCTCTCCTTAATAAAACAGGAGTTTGATAAAAAAAAGTTAGCAAATGAAAGTGCAATATTTGATCAAATTGAACTATTAGCTGTTTTTTCGCGGAAGTCCCCATAGTGAATTAGATTTCCTGTCAGATGCGCAAGAAGGATGCGCAGTTTTAAACTCCCGTACTACTTTCAAGCAACATGAGCTAACGCATTAGTTCGTATCGATATATCTAGAAAATTATATCACATACCGTATATTGCATAAAAATGCCAAGAATACTTCATAATTTCGATTTTAAAACTCATTTTGATGTGCTTGTCGAAATGCGCATATGCAGAAAGTAAATTCACAGTGACTTCGGTATTTAGTTATTTGCATACGATTTTGCCCAATCATCGATGCTTATTGATGATCTGACCGAGATACTTATTATAGATGACAAACAAACGTACAACTAATCTACAAACTTCAACTGTGTTAAGGTACTTGATATATGCCTCCACATGATATTTGTGATGCAGTTGCCGGACAACTCAGCTCTTAAGTGCATATTTCGGGTAAAATGCATCAACAATACGACAATTTACACAGGATAACCACTCTTTTCATTTTCCGTCTCTATCATTCATTAAAAGTTTACTATAGGTCCGACTGCGTTTACATTTCTCAGGAGCCGATATATTATGAAATTTTACGTAATTGAGACGAGGTTAAATCGGCCGAAGTGCAATGTACACGTGGAATTATTTTTACATCGATCATTTAGATTTCAAACACGTTAAACTCTCACGTGTGCGGTAATAAAATTAGGACATCATTGTAGGATTAATCTGGGTAGCATTTGATTATTTTGGCAATGTAAAAAAATAATTACACACTAACCCATCATCTTTTCTTCCACATTAATTTGCACGTGGTTTTATCGGACATGACATGTTATCAGTATAAACACTTAATTTAATTATGTAACGGGAACATTTGACTTGAGGTAGCAGGCATACGACTCATCTCGAGAAAATATATTTTCATGGCCGCAAATTAGTAATTCATGTCTGCTTTATTTTGTTGTATGAATTGGACCTGAAACTGCTGTCTTTCAGCATATTATTGCTTAAAATAATGAATTCTTCTGAAACCAGACAATTAAAAAAGTCAAAGCATATTTTGCTTTAGGGGGAAATACTAAAAAAAAAAAAATATATATTCCTCAAAAATTGAAACCAATATATACAGAAGTTTACTGGTATACATTATTGTCCCAAAGTATTGAAAAGATATCTACAGATCCAAACATGACCGAATAATTAAATCGGAAGAAGCACAGAACTGAATCTCAAAAGACCTCTATACGATTTTTCCTCTTTGTTGTGAAAGATTTTAATAACAATAGTCAGACGAAAAATAGGGTTTTTCCACTGATTTGGGAAAGATTGTAACATGCACAGGTAAAAAAAAATGTGATAACGTCATCTCAGTGAAATAAGAAAGACTTTAAGATGAAGAACAACAATAAAAGCGTTGTTCCTTTGCTTGTTTTTTACTATGTATTTGTAGAGACTTTGTCTCATGTGCATTTACTCCATATCCTTTTATTCTCACCATTAACATTGTGCTTTTTTCTTGGACAGATAAAGGGGAAGTGTGGGTACCCATAAACCGGTCTAACCCTACCGATGGTTTTTGCTAGTGCCGTTTCCGGCTATCCCGAGTTCCTATCGTTGTCTACGTTTGTCTTTTGTCTTTTTCATGTTCTTCATGTGTAGTTCCATAGCAGGTTGTGGCATGTGATTATCATTTTCTTCGATTGTAGGTGTTTCCTGTTATCCATTTTTTACATTTGGTTTCCTGTTATCCATTTTTTACATTTGATCCGATATATTGCGTCAATAATATCCTGTGTTTTATCCTGCATTGGATTCTGTAATGAATTTACACGACGACCCCAACGACGACCTCAAGTCTAAACCATCCGATTGTTCATGTTCTGATTCACCATACATGTATAGTCCCTGTGGTCACGTCATAACGGGAGATTTGAATATCATTGAAAACAAGTCTCTCCGTGATGTCCTTGCAAAAGGGCCTAAATTCCGTGAACCACGTTCCATCAACTGGGAACAAAATTTCAAACTTCTTATGGATGCTGTAGAGGACTACGCCGGAAAATGGATTAAGCGTGAACAAGATGAAGACCTCGATTCCCTTTCGGAGTGGATTATGGCTGTGAGGTCGATGATTCTTAAACGAATCAATCAGCTACGAGGGTCAATAAGAACTAAAGCATCATCAATTTTCAAAAATGCTGATGTGGCCAGTTACTTGTCCTCCATTCATGACAAATATGTCGTCGCCCCAAATAATATCATTTTTATTTGCAAAAATCATTATATAAATTGTTTAAAGAAAGAACTTGGCATTGATAATTCCAACGGCAATCCAACTTACGCAGTTATTTGTCTGTCAAAGTAGGAGATATTACAGAACCATAGATCTGTTTTGCTTTCCTTCGGAATTTCCACCAAGGATGAAGACACAGATCTCCCCTCTTTGTACTAGGTACCTAAGTTACATAAATGCCCATACAAAGAACGATACATCGCTGGATCTGCCAAATGCTCTACAAAACCTATATCTAAATTGCTAACCTCCATCTTGACAGCTGTTAAAGAGGGCCTTCAAAAATACTGTGATACTTGCTTTTCAAGAAGCGGTGTGAATGAAATG